>BROF01004765.1:38516-49231 GCA_024346535.1 Eptatretus burgeri
AAGGCGGACACTTCTGGGTACCCGGTCATCACTGCCAGCAGTTATAAAGTGGCAGTTCTAGTTTTCATTGTGTTACTATTCATGATTACCTTTGGCTTTGAGTTTGTTTTTTTTTTCACATTTTGTATCAAAAAAACTCTTCTTTTGATAGAGTTAAGGCAGAAACGACACTGGCCATGACTTGTGTAAAAATGTCTATTTGGGAAAATCCGTGTGATGTTCTGTAGAGATGTGATGTCCTCTTCCTTATCTTTTCCTTCTAGGTCCCAATAAAGGTGCAATCTCTACAATCTTGCTCAGGGGATCTACAGAAAATCTTCTGGATGATGTGGAGAGAGCTTTAGATGATGCTATCAATACTTATAAAGTTTTGCTGAAGGTGAATATATGATAAAACAAAAAAATTACCATGAGAAATTTTTTGCAGGCCGGAGGAGGGGATTACAAGTTATATTTGTATGGTGTACTTAAGTTGTACTTTCATCAAACCAATGAAATGCAACCTCTTTTACCTGAAGCCACAAAACCTACATGATTAACCCCAAATTTACTCCCCATGGATTATGAATGCTGATTGTAAACGTTTGCTCTTTCTTTCTAAAATATTGTTACTCACCTGATTGTTTCCGAACCAACGATAACCTGCCATCCCGTTGTTTCCCAGACAAGGTGATTCATCACTGTGTGTGCCGTCCCTCGGATGGACGTTAAACTTGGTGTTCCCATCTGCCGCCATTAGTTGGTGGACGTTAAATATCCCACGGTGTCCTTCACGAAGAGTAGGCGAGCTATTATCGGTACTATGGTGGAATTGTAGATTCCTCTTCGAACTACTGCTTTGAAGTCTATAGCAAACCACCTCGCATAACCCTTGCGGAGAAACTGCTTCGGCAACATCAATGCTCTGTAGCATAGTATGCTGCATCAGAATCGGAACATAATTGTAACATTTTGAGGTTCTGTTGGTTCCTCATCATAAGGTGAATATATGTTTGATTTTTTTGTTGTTGTTGTCGTCGTCATGCGAATGAACATTTTTCCTTAGGATAAACGTTTGCTTCCTGGAGCCGGTGCTACAGAGATGGAACTAGCAAGAGAACTGGAAAGCTTTGGAGAAGTAAGAATGAGTTGTGTAATTTGGAAAGGACTTTTCAGACAAAAACGTTTTTGAAATTGTGTGGTTGGGGAAGTAGCAACAATGCACCCTTGCTGTGCGCTATGTGTTGGCTCTTATACGAGCCTCAACAATGTATACAAAAAAAAGTCTTCTCTCTCTCTCTCTCTCCCAGTCATGTCCCGGACTCCAGCAATACGGAATCGAACGTTTTGCCACTGCTCTGCTGTCTGTTCCTCGTGCCTTGGCCGAAAACACAGGCCTCATGGCGACCCCTATACTTGCTCGGCTACAAGCTGCACACCAGGGTGGCCAGAAAACTGCTGGTGTTGATGTTGAGGTCTGTTCCTAACAGCAGTTTGTATTGGCCATTCTGATGAAACAACATTACCTAACATGGACAAAACCACATTCAATTAACTTTTTGAATAATAATTTTTATCTTGCCAAAACGAAGTTTTTTTTTTTGTAAGATATGTTAGTCAGCTTGTATGTTTTTTTTTTTTTTTTTTTTTTTTTTTTTTTTTTTTTTTTTTGTTTGTTTGTCTGTAATTGCATATAAAAAATTCTGCAGAGCACAGTTATCATCGGAAATTTTTGTAACTTCGCATATCAGAGGCCTATAGAGGTCCCTTTCAGTGCACAAAATTTTGAAGGTCAAGGTCACTTTGTCGCAAATCAGGGGAGTCGACGAAACCCTTATTTTTTGAGTAATTTTGATCGGATCGTCTTCAAATTTCATGGGAATATAGTTCATGGTCTGGCGCTCAGCTGATTAATTTTTGGTGGCGATTGGCCTTGACCTTCATGGTTAGCGCCTGAGGTCAAACATATTTGACCCCAAGGTCAAATTTTCAAGTTTTAGGAACCATATCGTGTAGTACCTCAAATTGAACACCTCGATGAGTGCTTTCTAGATATGTTAAGCTTGAGACATTGTGACGTCATTTGGTGACGTTATGAGGCAAACGCATATTTTTTCACGGTTACTCTGTAGAACGATTCTCATCGGAATCTCTCGTAGGCAGATATTCCTCAAGGAGTCGCTCCTGGTGGATAGCAGCTCTGTTCACCTCAGTGTGACCTTAAAGAAGTCACACGTGGTCACCTTTTGGCAAGATACGGGTCACCCGCAGGGTGACATTGGTTTATTTTATTTTATTTTATACCAAGGTAACTTGGGAAGTGCACCAAGGTAAATTTTTTTTTAGCCCAAGCGAGTGATAATGTTTATAACAAAGGGAAGTGCACAAACTTTTTCATAACTTCATTATTTATGTATAACATCTAATATACGTTGTACCAAGTTATCGATATTTTTTTTTTTTGTCCTTCACTTTATATCTTTCATTGTGACAAAAGGGTTTGTTGAAGCTTTCCACGTAGAATCGATCACCGATATTCTCGACCTCATATAATTATGATGAAATGTCGTGTGGGTGCACATGCACACGCCATATAAGGGGCTTTTTGAGAAACGTCTTCTGGTTTCTCTTCCGACGGCACATGTGGCACTGCACCTGCAAGGATATAGATACTGTCTGGAATTGTCTTGTCTTTTCAGTCTTTCATGTATATGTTCCTCTTCGTTCTCATCCATGTAGGCCATGCTCTGCTCTCCCTCCCTTCTTTTACTTTACTCTTTACTAATGTACTATTCTTACTTCTGCCTTACTCACATCTGTGTCTGGCCTCACTGTACCTCCTCATTAACACTAGTCTCTCTGAACGAACTTAACTGCATTCAAGAGTTCCATGGTCCATGAGGCTCTTTTTAAAAAGGGGAAAAGGGCAAAACGAAAAAAAGTCTCCTTCTGCTTGACTCCGTTACAAATTTGGCTTACACCTCTCAAGTCATCTGGCCGTGTGCTCAAAACTAGCAATTATCAGACTGACTGACCAGTGCAGTGGTACTGCATGTGTGTTGCAAATATATTGAGTGAAAACATAGTGCAGAACCTTCTCAACAGAAAACGTTTTGATAATTCCAGATTTTTATGTGCTTTAAAAAAAGATGTTTTGTTCGTCATGTGACAACTGATTTCAGCAAATCTCAAACTCAAAAATAATCTTTTGTGTCATTTTTGGGAAAGGTGTTTCTCATGGCAACTTTGCACGAGTTGTTAACCCTCTTCTATGCACCAAGTAAAGTTATTCATTTATTTTATTTGTGTTGGAGACACTCATGCAGGGTGGTTTGCATGTCGTGCTACCCAGACTTGCAAATACAATTTCCCAGTCTGAAAGACTGTGGGATCTTTCACTTCCACCAGCTCATGCTAGCAGATGGGACACCAGGCTTAACGTCCATCTGAGGGACGGTGAGCTTTGTGATGCATCGCCCTGCCTGCGAAGAGCCAATCTGACCGTTTATTGTCGATTCAGGAATTGAACCCAGACCAGACGGTGCAAAGGTAAGTGTGTTGCTGCTGCACCATCATGTCGGATGTATCTGTTTATGTATGATACATAAATACATTGTCTTTGGCTTGAAGAAGCACTGATCTCATGTACGAAGCAAGCCTGGTGTTGGCTTGGTGGTTAGGGTGGTGGCTAGGGATCCTAGGGTCCTGAGTTCAAGCCCTGTTGGCCGTTGAATTAAAATACACCAGGAGGTTGACTCAGCCTCTCATCCTTCCAAGGTCGGCAAAATGAGTACCAGTGTACTGGTAAGGGGGACACTGCATCAGCGGCATAGCTGCGTACCAAGCAATGATGCAACCAGCAGCCACAGGCTGCACTCGATAGAGAGAGATGTACGAAACTTTTTTTTACAATGTTGGTTTCTCGGTTTATATGTTTGACTTTGTGAATTTTTTTATGCACTTAAGGGAGACAATGATGGAGTGTGTGATGCTGTGGCAAAGGGACTATTGGATTCATACCTGGTGAAGCAATCTGCTATCAAGCTCGCAACATCCACTGCAACAACTATTTTGCAGATTGACCAGGTAAATCAAATACAATAACGTGTGGAAGAATTCAGTTCTTCTCTGTCGGTTTCCGAGACCATTTATAAACAGCAAACATGCACATGGAGAAAGAAGGAAAAACAAGACACGAGCAATATCAAACATGACCCTTTTTCTGCTCGAAATGCACACAGCAATCCCCTTTATACTCGTTTGACAGGAAAAACGGGAGGGTGAGACATCTGGCAAGCTTCAACTATGGGAAGGGCTGACGGGCACAAGGCAAAATAACTAAGAACTGCAACACATGGCCACTTTTGGTGGGAGGGGAAGATAGACACACTCGGCACAGTTTGCAGATTCAACGCCAGGTCAGCCTTGAAGAAAGGGTGATGATAAGTTTGGGAGGAAAGGTGGAGAGTGGGTGGAGGGATATATGAGCACAGTGCTTTGAACATGCATTCTCAAAACACCCAGCCTGTTTTCATGCAGCTCGCAAGACCTTTGCCATCAAAAGCCAATGGAGTTATTTAATTTTCCTTGGACAACAAAGCGTCTGTTGCAATAGCCTTCCGGGAGTTATTTAATTTCCACAAGAAAATGGGGCGGCAGCAAGGCGTTCTTCTCTTCAGCAGCTGGGCAGTTCCATTTAAACATTGGCGATACTAATCTTGGTTATATGTATTTCAGTAAGATCAAAGCACATAAGATTTAGTAAGATACAATTCTACTTTACTTGTGTTTTCATCTTTATCACTATGGAGGTCAAAAGAGTGTTGGGGATGGGGATGATTTACTGACGGTCATTTGACTCCAGTGCAAAAGTAAGACCTTATTACCTCCACCACCAAAGGTGGAGGTGGTTATGTTTTCACCCCTTTCTGTCTGCTTGTCTGTCTGTGTACAGGATATCTCAATGTTGTAGACATATCCAGATGAAATTTTGTGGACAGATTCGGTGTGTGACAAGGACAAGCTGATTAGATTTTAGGGAAGATCTGGATCTGGATCTGACTACGAGACTTTTTTTTTCAGTGATACTTCACCACTGAGAGAGAGCGCCAAAAGTGATAGTCCTGTATAGCATGATATTTCAAAAATGTATTAGGCCCGATATGTTCTCGTGGATCAGGTATTACGTGGCAGAGGTATGTGCTCTAATGAGTGCCCTTCTAGTTAGGTCATCTCTACCAAGATGACCTAGTAAAGCCAGACCAAATGTCCGTCCGTCAATTTTTCTTTCCGTTCTTGATGAAACTTAGTATGTGGGTAGAGGTCGATGAGTGTTGCACAACAATATAACTTTTGTCCGGGTTCAAGATCAGGGTCAAGGTCACGAGGTCACGTAAGTTATAAAAATCGCCATTTTCAAAATCTATCTAGTCTGCCATTCTACAAGATATTCGGCAACTGTTTATTGATTATGATAGTAAAAAATATTATCTTGTATCTAACCAAATAGATTTTTGAATTTCCGTCCCGTTTGGCTGCCACGTAACTTGGAAGATGGTCAAAAACACCTCCCAGTACAAAAAACTTTTTACTTCCGATCTTGAAATTTTGTATGTGGGTTGAGGTCGATGAGTGATACCCAACGACATATTTTTTTCCCGGATTCGAGGTCAGGGTCAAGGTCACGAGGTCACGAAAGTTGTGAAAGTCGCCATTTTCAAAACCTATCTCGTCTGTCATCTTAGGAGATATCTGGCAATGGTTCATCGATTATGATAGTAAAAAACATTATAGAGATGACCGTCACCCCCACACGGGGGTAATTTTTTTATAGAGTGTTCAATTAAAAAGTACCAGCAACAAGTGAATATTATTGAAAATAAATGAATATTATAATTTTTTGCTTCCACACATGTATTACTAAGCGCATGTCCGTCCGTCCTTCCATCACATTCTAAGGGGTTCCTGCTGTCGTATACATTGTCCCTTCGGAAAGCTAATTTATTTACTTGCAACAAAAATTTATCTGCTTAATCATAAAATGCAGCTTTTAAAAGCCATTCTTTACGGAATGGAAGAGAAGAAGCAGTTCCAACCGTTGTCCCCAACGACGGCAAAAGTTTAAGTTGATCTATAATTTTAAATTCTCTCATGGACTTTAAAAAAGGTTAATTGTGTTACACTCTTGGTTTCACTCTGAGCCAAAGCTCTGAGCTACTTGTACCACCCACTGCAAAATGGTGGTGCAACATAGGGTGGAAGAGGTTGGATTTGTCTCAAAAGAGGGCAAAATATCACCATTTTATATTGTTACTCCATGACGATCTGTTAAATCGACTTCAATCCATTCAGAGGTTTCACTCGGAGCTTTCAAATGCAGCACGGGAAGCGGCTGCCATATATACTGGATACTACCAAACACACAGACAGACACTACGGTTCATGATATTATGACATACTTGATGCAATAGAAAAAAATATCTATAATGACATACGCAAGGAGCACACAAGCAACAACTTTAACTACACAACCAGCAGCAAGAACTCGAGTTCATTGATCACCATACCCACAGAGTCTTGAGAAAAAAAGGACATATGGAAGATCTACGAGCACTAAATTTGATTAGTTGAGATGACGTGAAATGCTGGGATATTTTGTCCAAGTACTACTAAACGGAATGGTTTTGAAAGTGCCAAAAAGGTGATTTGTGAACTGCAGTGTTCAAATATATAATTCAGTTGAAATAAATCGAGAGCGAAGTCGATGGCATGCTATCACAAATTCCCATGCTTCCCCATGTGTCCCCAATGTTGATAGTATATGCAATCTTGACTGGAATCATCTCTGCGAGTCTGTCAGATCATGTTATTCTCCACTCTTTTGAACATTGAAATGTGTCTTTTTCACGTTAAATTTATTATTTATAGTGTCATGAATTTGAATGCAAAATGATTGTGCTGTGGACACTGGTTATTGTAACTGATTTCCCTCTTCTTTCACCTCTCCTTCAGATTATAATGGCGAAAAAATCTGGCGGTCCCAAGCCAAAGGCCAAAGAGGACTGGGACAAAGATGATCCAACAGATTGATCCAAATCACGAGGTTTGGGAACTGAAGGAGCCGGGGTTCACTGGGAGAATGGTTTACAAAGGATAACATAATAAATCGATAACAATGGCGGTAAGTGACTGTTCCGGGTAGAAGATTGTGTAATGGATGATCGACTTCATCATTCATTTTTCCTTCTCTCTTTTTTTTTTATGCCCACAAGGAAAAAGAAAAAAAAAATGGAAGAAAGTGAATTCCACCTCAGTAGTTTTTGTCTTCAAGTTGTGTATCCTCTCAACTGTTTTTTTTTTTTCTTTCTTTCGTATTTTGCTTCCCACCATTGTACTGTTTGTGACCACGAAAAGTTCGATTAAAACCTGCAAATATTTATGCCTCTTTGCTTCTTTATTTACTCCTTTCATTTTTGTTTTTGAGAAGAAAACGTATTGTTGCGTGTATGGGGTGTGAACTTTTGTTCACCCAACCTGTATGTTCGGGACCTACTCCTGGATTGGTAAATGGAGATTGGATGAATTTGAAATCACTCGAGGGGAAATTCCATCCATCCATTGGGACCATACTCTGTACAGAGCGTTGGTGCTGCCGAAGCAGTCTCCTGGGCTAATGGGCACAATCCTGGACGGGTTGCCACTCTGCCGCAGGATGCCAGCAAGCTGGTACTCATTTTGCCAACCTCGGAAGGATGACAGGCTGAGTCAACCCCACCTGGTATTAATTCAACAGCCAAGCGGGATTTGAACTCTGGTCCCTCGGATCTCCAGCCCACCACTCAGGCCATTAAGCTAACACCAGGCATAAGGGAAAATTAAAGAGCAGGTTGCGGGTCACCAAACATGTTCTGAAAATTTATCAATATGATTATATGTGCGTTAAATAGTTCGACGCAAACTACTGTGGTTGCCGAACAATTGGGAGAATTTATGAAATTTAACTCCGAAGTTTTTATTTCTCGAGGCTGTTGGAAAAAAAACAGCCATGTGCACATGTATGGATGATGATGTCACGCTCTCCAAAACAAAGCGGAAGCTCACTCGCTCATTGAAAAAGTGTCCAGTTCAGCAGGCTGTTCTTTCGCTTTTTTGAGCTTGCAACTGTCTATATTGTTACGAATTTGGGAATTCGATTGCACACAACATTCAGGTTCCTTTAGTCAGCTATGTCGATAAGTGCTTGTTCCCGAGATAGCTCACATTCCATTGTTTAAATGTTCAGAAATCGATTAGATGCGCTGCGGATCGATTTAATAGTTGGGGAACAAGCAATGGAGATATCCCTCCCCCTCTTCTGCGAAGAGGAAGAAGAACCCTGCCGTCCCGTGACTCGCGATGGTTGAGCGGGGGATGGATCACGAGGGCATGAGTCATGCCGGGCGTCGGGTAAGGGGGGCGGAGAAGAATAAGGACGAGATCCTTTCTTTGTTCTTGTTGTAGTAAGCTTTTTGCTTCGGCAGAGAGTAGTCGCTCAGACCTTCGGGTCCTGTTTGGCTTGGGTTAGGCTTTTAGCCTTCGGAAGCTTTTTGCTTCGGCTGGCTCAGTGAGCTTCGGCTGCGGCCTGGCTCGGGAGGAGGCTTTTTGCTTTGGTGGTTCAGTGGGCCTTCGGCTTCTGTTTGGCTCGAGAGCTTTTTGCTTCAAGCTGCTTTGTTTGGAAGAGAGTTGAGCTGGTCGCTCGGATCGAGCTGCGAGTGGTGGCTACTTCTTGGTTCGTGGAGCTCTTTGTTCTCCATTTTGGTTCCTGGCTTGGTGCGACTCATCGATCTCTTCTTGGAGGTGGTTCCTTGGGGGAAGCGGCGCATCGACGGGAAGGATCGGTGCATCGACGGGAAGGATCTGCCCCTCGTCTCACCAGCACGTGTTGAGAAGCGCGGGAGGATTCGTGGGAGCTCGGGAAGGATCGTGGCTCACGGCGATTAGATCCAGCTCGCTCTCGCTGGAGCCCGGGTCCAAACAACTTGAAGACCACACGATGTGGAGAGGTTCGAGATAGGTTCTGGGTTTCAGCTCACCTGTCCTCCGAGCTGGAGCTCGTTATTAAAGGCCTCTGCCACCATTTCTTGGGTGTGTGTGTGCGTACGTGTGTCTGTGCGCCTGTCTAATAATTAGGAAATTATTAAGTGCTTCGTGTGCTGTAAATGTTTGCATCGCATTTCGTATAGACGGTCGTAGTTCTTTTGTCATGCTTTTGTTGCTTGTATAATTGCATGCGTGTTTTGCCTTGTTTAATTGCATATGTGTTTTATTTTAATAAATATCCTTGTGTGAATGTAAACCTGTTCGTTGCGTCCTCTTCCCTTAATTGAGCTGCCATCTTGCGCTCGGAATATAGTTGGTTTTTAAATAGCCGGTAAAGTGATTGGCTTCGACGGTACTACGCGGTAATACCCTGTTCGGTTATCCCAAAAGGAAGCGAGCTGCTTAAGCGGCTCGTTTCCAAGCTGTCCCATTGAGGTACAATACCTGCGCAAATAATTAGGTAAATCGAAGATTTGGAGATCGGACCCTGTAGCGCGGGTAGAGTGCGGACAAGGTTGTGGTGTGGTTACAAACACCCGTGGCTGGTTTCCGGCGTTGATCCGGAAAGCCGCGACTGGATTCTCAGTTCCATGGGCGAAGCGACCGCTATTGGTTAGACGCGGTCGTTCGCACGCCGACGGGCGGGAAATCTACAACAATATTATCCTTTTTTATTTTGAATTATTGTAGAACAAAGTTATTTTGATATTTGTACATCATGCCTCGTACGTGTGTCGTCATGTTTTGCGAAAATGGCTGGAAAACGAGTAATCGCTCCCGAAAGAATCAAACATTTGCTGGCAGTGGATAAGATTTGTACAAACAAAACAAGTGAATTTCCCCCCCAAAGAAAACTGGTAAAGAGGACCCTTTCGATAGACTTTCATTTGTGGTGACCATTTCACAGCTGAGGATTACAAAGGCAACGCAATGAGTGAGCTTGGTTTCAAAACAACTGCTCAAGTGAGACTGAAGGGTGATGCTGTGCCCACCATTCAGCCTTCTCCTCCTCAACTGGCTCCTGCTTCATCTTCTCACACTGTCACCTACAATTATTCGCAATTTAGTTTTAATGACCAATTATTCAATTGGTGCCAACGTATTTTTCCTTTTCGTAATATCCTCGCAAGGAAAAACACAAAGAAGAGAAGAGAAAAAAAAACTTTCAAACAACCACAGGCCGTTCCTTCGCTCTTGTAAACGACGACTGGATTGGGGCATTGTGTTTATAAATGCGCATAAAAAAATCGAGAAATTATTAGAATACATAATCCTGAAGTCCATAAGTTGTGGCCTGTAATGGGGAACGCTGCTGAGAATCTCTTCCCCATCGGCCACGCCTACGCAGCAACGTGTCTTGTCATTGGTTGGTAAATAAATGGCCATAACTTGGGAAGCACTTGTCCGATTAATATCGGACCTTGAAAAGGCACATCCACAGGTCCCAGCAATATACCTGGCAAGTTTCAATTAGATTGGACCAGTGGTTGTTGAGAAACAGCTGTCAGACACAAAGAATGCTGGAATTATAGATATCATAACAATCTCTTGAAAATTGTGGTTTGTTCTGACTGTTCACTTTCACTGGGGTCAAGCTCAGCTGTCAGACTTCAACACCAAGGCTATATAGCCTATATAGTATAATATATTTGGATCCA
>BROF01004765.1:54500-73804 GCA_024346535.1 Eptatretus burgeri
TCAAAGTTTCCGTGTGTGTGTGTGTGTGTGTGTGTGTGTGTGTGTGTGTGTGTGTGTGTCGTTGATTGGAATCTACATATGTACGTTTCAAAAAGTGAAATGGAGCCCTCCCAGGTCTCAAAGTATTCATGTGCGCGTGTGTGTGCGTGTCGTTGATTGGTATCTACATACGGGGTTTCAGGATATGGAATGGAATCCTCCCTGTGTGGGTTCAAAGTGTCCACCTTCATTTAGTAAGGAATCACGATTCATGGACAAAGCTGTGAAGTTTTCTGTTCTGAAAGTTTTGTGATGAGGGAGGGCTCTCTTCAGGATCGTCGCTGAACCCTCGACAGCTTCCAACTGCAGTTCGTTTGTAGTAATATTCCCAGGGATGGTTTTTAATATCTCTGTGAGGTTCTGTCATCATTCCCATAGCTCAAACTATCACTTGTTCAACTTTGGCATTCTTCAGCTTCCAGGATATTTTCACTTCATTCTTGAGATCTTGGTATTTGGTCATTTTCTTGATTTGTGCATCGTTTCGTCCAAAATCACTGGTATTAACACCTCACTTAGCAATGCCTTCTTTCTTTTTTGTACCAAAGTGCAATATCTGGTTGCAATGCTTTGTTTTCGATGTTCACGCTCAATGGGATCATAAGTCGGATGTGAGCGGTACTTCCATGTTTTCAGTGATTGCTTTTGGTTCATGTTCCCACAAATTTTCTGGAACTGGGACATCAAAGCTTTTGCAGATGTGCCAACAGATTACATTATAAACTATATTGTGTCGTTATGTGTATAGCTGTTCTGACATGAGTTTTTTTTTACTTGTGTTCGGTCATTAAGAATAAAATATCACTCTCTTTGCTAACGCCACCTCCACCCCTCCCCTATGTCGTTTTTTCCTCCCCCCCCTCCCACTCTCTCTCTCTCTCTCTCTCTCTCTCTCTCTCTCTCTCTCTCTCTCTCTCTCTCTCTCTCTCTCTCTCTCTCTCTCTCTCTCTCTCTGCCTGTCTGTCTGTCCCCTGCTCGCTCCCCTCTCCGAATAAAATGCAGCACTCTCCTCCCACATCTCAGACAAACAGAGACAGTGTCTGTCTCTGTCTCTGTCTTTTCCCTTCCGCAGTGTATAGCAACGTTTCGTGAGGCATCGCCCTCCCCACCTCCACCCCTCTTCCTTACTCTTCTCCCCTTCTTCACTTACTCCTCGCTTCCCCCTCCCTCCTCTCCCCCCTCTCTCTCTTTCTCCACACCCTCATCAGCGAATTGACAGGTTGTACTTGTTCGTGACTAAAACACACCATTTTTTTTTAACTGTAGTTTTCATCACGTTTAGTTAGAGTACAAAACTATTGTGGGCGTGCTTTGCATTTTGAAATGCTTTCCAGTTTGAGATTTATATCGTGGAACAACTTACATACATTAGTTTACTGTATAATGAAACATCATACAGCGAATTCACATGATTAATTTTTTTTTATTGTTTATTTGGAATTTTGTATATTTGTCTTTCTACAAGCCTTGTTTGGCCAACTAGCAATGATTCTTCAAAATCTAAAAACACCAAAGCATGGTGCCACTATTCAAAGCAAAACATCTAATCCCTGTAATTGTCTTGTAAATTCACCAACCTGCCGCACTTATTCGCATTGGCAGCACACTTGCAGGCAACCACACACTTTACTTTAGCTTTTGCATATGAACAACTCCGAAGGCACCTGCTATTTATGCAATGACAGTATTTGCTCTATTTTACAAATGGTGGCTTTGATTCTTTGTCCATCATAATTGGCACAAGTGTATCATCCAAATAAACTCGCCCAAATGACAATGCCTCTCCTATGTATTGGATCAAACTCATGGAAACCACCTATCCATATCAGAGATCTGTACTTTGGGTTTTTATTCTGTAGACCGAGGGCAATCTCATAAATTGCCTGATCACCTGTTAAGACACAAAATTGTTGCCCAAGTTTGAGGGAGACTTTGATGCAATTTTCAATGGAAGTTTCCACTACATCAGAATTCACAGGTGATTCAGGAAAAAATGATCCATAACCAATAACTGTTGCTGGCACATCGGTTTCAATTAGACATTCATGAAAAGTACTCCATGTTAAATGGTTATCCACAGAATCGGTGAATGGGGCTGACTCCATTTGAGTGAGAAGGCGGCAAAGAGCTGAGATCCGACAGGATGTTGTCTTTCCTTTGTTGAGGCAATGGATTTATTCTGGACAAAGATTTGCTTTTCCGTCTGTCTTTCAGAGTCGAACCACTTTCTTTGGTGCAAAACCTCTGAAGGTTTTTACAGGATGAGCTGCGAGCTTTTGTTGCAGGCGTCACAGTCACAGGTTCTCTGGTCGGCATTTCATCTTCAGCATTCAGATGTTGGGAGAAACCATGTATGGTGTTTTCATGAAAGTCCAAATTGTCTCTCGCAAATTGTGCAAAACGTCCACCCTTCATATTTAATGGTGTGAAGAAACCATCTTCTTCTGTTTGTACATCAGTCACTTGGCTTATGGTTGCAATGTGCTGCTGAGCATCCAAGTAGCTGATACCATTTCCGAATCTGTCCAGCAAAGTTGGGGTTTATTGACTTCGTGTCTGCTTCAGAATATGCAGAGCGGTGCCAATATGTTTTGGAGTATGGATTCCAGAAATGGCTGCGCATACATCTTGGGCAAGGTTGAGAACTTTTTCATGCTGTTGTGGCTTTTACGTTCACTCTTCCTGTATCAATATCTATTTCTGCTGAAGTATCTGTTTATCATCCAGGTGACATGATTTTGTAGATTGGTGCCAATGTGGTCTAATGCTAATTCAAATGTTATGCTCATGTTTGGTAATGGTTGATCATAATCTGTGTACTGCTGCTGCTTTTCTTTCTATTTCAGCAGCTTCCTTCAGTTCAACCCTGAGAGATTTGGCAGAATGATATGAGTTCATTGTCAAGGCCCGGTCACACCTTGACGTTTTAGCCAGCGATGGCAAAGTATTAAAATGTATCTAAAACGCTGGCTTACGTTGAACTTTTGATGTTTTTTTTTAAAATATTCGGACGTATTCATAGCGACTTGGTCTTATGTATAACACATTGGTAATGGACACAGAACGTTTCGTTGTGTTATAGATAACTTATACCAACGAATGCTGAACCTGTTGTCAGCCTACACAACCTATGCCCAACGATAGTCTAACTTATGCATAGCGTGCGGCAGCGTATCGCCGACGATGTCGTGACGTAGCCTATTAAAAGGCTGACGCACAACGATTCGAATCATAACTGCCGTAGAAATGGAAGTGTCAACATCGCGGTCACAGCTTGGCGATCTTGCCAGCGTATGCCGACCTAAGAAAAATGTGTCTAAAACGTTGGGGCACGTCAAATACGGTATGAGTAAGTTTGGTATACGTGAGTACAACGCTAAAGTACGCTATCATACGTCGTAGTAAGTAGAGTACGTCAAGAAATTTTAAACATGTTCAAAATTTTACGATGTACTCGGCGTATGACACACGTTCCGCATGCGATGGGGATAGGTTGTACACACGATATGTGGACGCTTACACACGTCCACAAAGACTACTTATAAGCTACTCATAAGTCAAAACACGTCGCGGTAATGTCTTTTTTAAGCGAAACTTATTTCTAACTTATGTTTGACGTGCTTTGAACCAATTCTGTACGTAGTCCCAACACACATCAACGTATGTCGACGTATTCCAATGACGTCTTCTGGTCGACAAAAAAAAAAAAATTTAACGTGTTTCTAGCTTACAACTGCCATATAAAGACGCGTTCCCAGCGATTTTGGGAATTGGTATATAAAAATGGTGTTCATAAAAGGGGAACCCAACAGTGTTTTCGAGTCCTTTTTGAGTCGATGTCCATGTCAGCAGTAACAGTATCAGTATTAGTATTAGTATTAGTATTAGTAGTAGTTTGTTCATGTTGGCAGTAGTTGGTGAGTGTGAGGGGGAAGGTGTGGGTTATGATGGATCGTCCTTGCGTTTAACGATTTAACGATTTAAATGGCTGCATCTCCACTATTGAAAGTAGACGCTTGCGCTCAACAATTGGATTTTTTTTACACTCAACGACTTTTAAACGGTACCACTCAACTATTTTCATTGTTTACAATGAACGATTTAAATTGCTGTCACTCGCCTTTGTTTTTTGACGCTGGGGTTTGGAAATTTGAAGCATTTCTTCTGAACGTGTTAAAACGCTCAAACTTGACTATTTTAAATAGACGCTGCCGATGGACAATTGGAATCATAGCCAAGCTTGACATCGAAGTGTGAACATCCTCGTCATGCTGAAGAAAAGTTTGAAGAATGCTGCAAATAAGTGTCCTGGCCGTGGCCGTGGACGCTGACGCAAGGACGATCCATTATACCGACGTCTTTCAGCCTATGAGTAACTTAAAAGTAACGTCTGTCGATGTGTGGCAACGATCGCGTAACATGCCAACAACACGTTAATCATAGGTTAGAAATAAGTTTCGGGTACGCTAAACTTTACCTCGGCGTGTCTCAACTTATGATTAACTTACAAGTAGCATGAGTTGACGTCTGTCAACGATCGCAGACCGTGCATACAACTTGTGGCCAGCGTAGCGGAACGTGTGAGTCATACGCCGGCATACATCGTGAAATTTCAAGCATGAAAAAATTTGAGGACAACCAAAAAGTACAACGTTTAAAGCCAGCGTACAACGACGTATGGCAGTGTTTTTCAGCGTGCTCTCAATGTTATCAAAACTTACCCATAACGTATTCAACGTGTGCCAGCGTTTTAGAAAAAAAATTCCAAAATCGGCATACGTTGGCTAAAATGTCAAGGTGTGACCGGGCCTTCATGCCCAAACAATCTGTCAGTAGTAGATTAATGGGGTTTCCAGTGCAGTCATTCAAATAAATGGGGGAAAAGGGGGGGGGAACTCTCTGATTTAAGGTTAAAAAGCCCGAAACAGGAGTCTGATTTTCTCCCCATTTACCCCATGCAAATGAATGGGGGAAAAACTCTCTTATTTAACCCCTAAACCCCGAAATAGGAGACTGGGATAATACAAATGAATTGAAAAAAATTCTGTCAAGGCTCAAAAGCTCGAACCAGGAGTTTAATCTCTGTCCCCTTCCCCTCCTCCACCCTTCAACCCCCCGCAATGTTAAATTGGGACTAACTTAAGGGACTGACTTAAATTGGGATTATAATTAAGATCTCTGTTCTATTGAGACACTGATTAAAACAACATTTCTTTTATATTATCATTCCATTCAAAGAGTGAGCCAATGAATATTTGTCCATGTTCTACTTCAGGTAATAAATTAATTTTCCGATTACATTCATCACCATCGAGTATGTTCACAAATATTATTTTACAACTTAGTTCTTGGTCTAAATATCTTTGTTGAGCAGAGATAAAATGATAAACTTCTCTTAATGTTCTTGTTTGACCACCTCCTGAGCCACATATCATTTTGAGATTATAGTAAATTGTTTTTCCATTATTTAATTGACAACCATCAAAGTTTTCAGTCCATTCAAAGATATTTATTTTTTCCTTTACATCCTCCAACTTATTTGTAATTAAATTTATTCGCTTATTTGTTTTATTTACTTTTACCCCGGTTATTTGTTCAATAAGACTTATTTGATATTTCTCAATTTCATTATGTTTCCCATTTAAATACCAAGGCTGATTACATCTCCACTCTTTGGTTTGGTTATTACTTGGTTCTATCATTTATAAATCAGTAAAAAGATGCCCCTTAACACTTATACTTATAACCATAAGGGATACTCTTGATTCCATTCTCTAAAATGTATCTTTTATCATCAAAAGCTCCTAATGCTTTCTTGTTTATCTCTTCTGTATAGAATTGATGTTTATAACTTCTTATTGTATTCATTTTTTCTGCACTCTTCCTTCTTTAAGGTTAAACAGTTGTAATAATGTTTGAAGTTTATTGTTTCCTTGATTATATTTTTCTTTATTCCCTTTAGCTTCTTATCACATCTTTCAATATTATTGTCAATATATGTAAAAGCATAAGCCTTTGATCTCAATCCTATAAATTCACTCAAAACCTTCCCACCCAATTCATCTTTAAACTTACCAATAACCTTTGAGTTATTTGATGAAAACAACACATCACCAGGTTTATAATTACTTGTATCATATATATCGATATTGTCAATCATATCCGCATATACATCTCCAGTCTTTATTTCTAATATAAAAACTATCTGTATCCATCTATAACAATGACACATTATCCTTATACTTTAATTATAAATTATGATAGTAATAGTCATACATAAACAACTTTGACAAATCAAGAATTGATGTTCCTAAATAAATAGGTTTATTCATTCCAATACTCTCTTTTTTCAAATGAATAGCACAAAAGTTCTCTGAAAATACCTCCAGCCATTCAAAACTTGGTTTGTTAATTAACTTTGAAGCCTGTTTCCAAGATGGAGCAAGTCTTATGCTTTCTCGATTCCTAACATTTTCCATCATCTTTCCAAACACAGCATTATTCATTAATTTACAAAATTCCTTCTCAAAATCTGTTTCTGCTTTTTTTTTTTGTACTTTTGTATTAAATGTACTTTTTGTACTTTTTGTACCTATGTACTTTTTGTATTAAAATCAATATACTCCTTTAACCATGGACTTTGTTTAAATTTCAAAATCCTATGAATTTTCCTCACTCTCAACCCAGCAGATAAATATTGTCTCAAGTTCCTCTGATGTAAAACAACTTTCTTTATCATTTAATGTGGTAAGTAGTTTTTCTGAAGATTTACCTTTTATATTAAATGACTGTTGGTAATCACTTAACCATTCTTTTCTTGGACTTTCTTTATCGGAAGCATAGGGTCGGTCTTTATGTTTATTATGAAGTTCTTCAGGGTATTTTAAATCAACCTCAAAATAATATCCAACTTCAGCCTCATCCAATTCTTTTTGAGAGGAGATAACAATATCAAGTAAAACTTTTTCATAATGTTTTTCTTTAACCCATTTAAGTTTCCCATAAGGTAAAGATTGAGACATCGCCCACCCATACAAATTGTTAGCATCATAAAAATAGATCAAGTAAGAGTTGTCCTCATTCTTATTATAATCAGGAAGATATTTGTTATTTGCTTTGGCACATCTCTTGGAACATACTTGAGATATTCCTCCTCTTTTAGCCTTCTCTATCATTAAAAGCATATCTATATCACTGATTAATTCCAAATTTTGTTTTGTCATTTTTAACATAGCACTCCAAGCCAAACCCAGGGCTGTGTAATAGTGAGCGTGGTCAAATCCATAATAATTTTTATTATGACAGACTGTTCTAAAAGTTTCAAACACATCACTTAATAACAGTACATCAGTTTTAAGATATAAATCATGATATTCCCCAAGATTCTTTATATTAAACTTCTCCTAAACCTTTTTAGCTTGTATATAATCTTCATCAGAAATATGAGTATTATTCAACTTACCATAGAAACTCTCCTCTGAAGGAAGTTTTGTTTCTTTAAAGCTTTCAAATGAATCCATATAGTCATACGGATATATTCCTTTTTGTGATAGGAGATCAATCTCTTCTTGCTTTGAGAAATATGATTTAAGACTCGGGAATTTTTTTAATATTTGATGCGAACTCAGATAATGAATCCCCCATAAACTTGTATGTGTCAAGAAATATGATATGGGTTATGGGGGATGTATAAATTGTTTTTGTGAATGAGATGTATTTTTGATCTGTGTTTGGAATGGCGAAAATATTTCCAAATGTCTTTGAAAGTTCATTTATAAATAGATGTGTGTCATAGTGAGCGTTGTTGTGAAGAAAGATGGGAATAAAGTTTGGAGGTTTGTAATTAATATTACAATAAGAATGAGCTGGACCTATGTATTTACCAGTAAGATGACAGTGATCCCTAACCTTAGCCTCTCCCTCAATTTCCTCATCACAAATATGACAGGTACTGTTCTCTCTAAATTCCTTTTCCTCTTCCTTTCTTAATGACATTGGTTCATAGGTTTTCACCATTATTTCTCTTAGTCTTATACAATCTTTTTCCAATCGTCTTACAAACTCCTCTGAGGCATCTCCCCCTCTATAAAGTTCTAACTTGTTGGAGTCATCACCAACAGCTGATTTGATATAATAACAGAATCCACAAGGAGTACGTTTTTGATATTTATTTGTGTTTGATTTATTTGGATTTGGGGAAATAGTATCTATCTTTTCAAGGATACTTTCAAAATCAGCATATATCACAAACGGATGTTTTATAGATTTCTTAAAATCGTTGAATGATATGTTTGAACCTGCTTTTGGTAAATTGATTACAGTTGATTTATGATTACTACAATATTTCGAATGTTGATTTAATCGTTCTTTTGTGTGAAAGGAGTTGAGACATCTCTTACAAGGATACGTTTTACATTTTCTCTTATATATTTGTGATTTGGTTAATCTTGAGAAATTTTTCATGAAAGCATAATGTGATTTTTCCTCTGAAGTAAAGTGGAGAAGGTCAATGTGTGTTTCATCATTTTTATAGTTGTTTGAATTTTTTTATATCTGAACTTTGTATCCGTTAATCCATATACATTAACAGATAGATTATTCATTTTCTCAAATTTAGGAATATCTCTTAATGACATTGGAAACTTTAAATCTTTAACATTTAATGTATTCTGATATTTCTTATAATGTTTAACCCTTTCAGGATTCCATTGTGGAGGAGGTAAGTGAGCAAGAACAGACCATATAAAACATTTATTATCTTTGTTTTGAAGATTAACAACCGCTTTCTTAAGTTTTATCTTTTTTGGTAAATCAATATAAGAAGAAGCTTGAAGAGGATCTGATTTTAAGATGTGTATATCTAAAAAGATTATTTTTTGTGATAGTAAATCCACTACCTACTACAGTGTTATCAACATCTTGTTCTTGTCTCTGGAGATCATCGTAAACATCACATCTTACAAAATCTTGAAATTATGAGATAAAGTGTGGCTTTGTCCTCATATAGGGAGTAGTTTCATCGTCTTGTCTTACAATTTTCAATTTTACTCCCATATAAAACTTAAAAGTTTTCATTTCACTTAATGTGTTTTTAATTATAGTTTCAATACTTTGTTTAACCATATCAACAGCTTCCATGATTGAAGATGGTCCAGGGTCTTGAAAACGAAACAATCATTTTTTCTGCCCTTCAAATGCCCCATCAGTGTTTTCAATGGAGAATTTAGTGGCGCCCTCAATTTCTTCATTGTTCTTGTGCTTGCGTGATTGAAGATGTCTATTATAATTCTTTTTAAGAATACCATTATTACATCTATCACGATGTTTTGTTTATTGGTCAACTGGAGATATTTGTTTGAAAAGATTGAACGTGTGTTTGTTGGTTTGAACGTGTTTTTTATAATATTTATATTCATGATTACAAACATCGCAGTATGTTGTATTCACCATATTTATAAAGTAAAACTTTGCTTAAACTAAAATTTTCTTGAAAAAGATTTCGTTTAATTTATCAGTGAATCTGTGCTTAAAACCATTTTATCCTCCAACTTTTTTCACTTAATAAATACGTTTCAATCAATCTCTTCATTTGTAAAAGATACTGAGAAATATGTCAAGGAAGTAAAATTGAACAAAGATAAATATAACAACTATTGGATAAAAACAATTATGGTGAATAATATGAGTTCTTCAATTTCCTTCAGTGGAAGGGCTTTTAGTATATCTGGAAGAACATCAATTAAAGTATCTCTAACAAAAGTTTCTCCTTCTGGTAATATATTCAAAACAAGAAAAAGCAATGAAACAAGAAAAAGCTTCAAAAAATAATAACCTTATGGATGAAGTTTTAGAAAGAAAAGATAAGACCATCTGTAATATGCAAGGAGAAATTTCTATTTTTTTCAACAACCCTAAAGATGTAAATCCTGATGAAATAAAGGATGTTAATATATCAGGTGAAATGACATTTTGTTCAATAGTAGTTAAGGATCATTTTAAAATTACCTTCAGTATAAAAAATGTTGTAGTTGAATCTGTTAATGAAGAAAAGTAAATAGATATCGATGGTAATGTTTTTTTTCTACGAATTAAATACGAGTCATTATTCAACTGAAGATTTTGAAGATTATGAGAGCGATTATGCTACCGAGAGTTTGTGTTCAAACGACAGTTATGATACTGAGAGTTTGTGTTCAAACGATAGTTATGAAAGTAGTTTTATAGATGATGGTGAAAGTACCGAAGATGATACCAAAGATGAATTTCAGTTTAAGTAAAGTTTTACTTTATAGATATGGTAGATTTTGAGCCTCTTGAATTCCCTGATTCTCCACATGACAAATTTGAGAATTGTCCTGCATGTGATGGAGTAGGATTAAACACAGAGTCAAAAGCCTATAACAATGTATATTCTGTGATTATCTTCTAATTAATGAGAATAAAAAATATAAAAAGGAAAATAATTCTTTTAGATTTACACCAAAAATGAATTACTTTACAAGATTGATTAGAGAAATGAATGTAAAGTATGAGGGTGATAACACACCTTTCCTTACAAGGGAAGAAACTGAACGTATTAGAGAAATGTTCAAAGGATTGTTGTTATATACAAGTCTGAAGACAACGATGGTTCACGAGTGGTATTTGACGATGCAGATTGTTTCAGAAGTCAAGGATGAGACAATGTGATAACCTTTGACCAAGTTATAAAAATGATCAACATGATGTGGTACGAGTGACAGGTTATTAGCTGCAAAATGTCGAAAACCCGGTTTCGTTGAACAACTTTCAAAATTTGACCTTTGCATAACCTTTAAAGGTCACAAAACAATGTTGTGGACATTAAAATAAGGAAACAGGATATGTGCTGGAGCTTATTGGAGTTAGTTCGTCGAAGAAGTTCGAAAACCCACATCGATTCCCACAACTTTGAAAATTTGACCTTTGTGACCTTTAAAGGTCAAAGGTCAAGGATTATTACCTTTGGTGCAAAACTTCCTCTGGAACATTCCAGGAACAATATAATGTCATATAGGCTTTATGGCATTTCACACTCATCGGATTATCCATACTTTGATGAAATCAGCGTAAAAACAAACTTGAAGCGGGCGCCACGGGCAAGGTGTTCGAGATAGATCAAAATGGTTTCAAGACTTTCGGTGGGGAATGACCTCAAGATTATTCTTTAAAAATATTGTCATCCTGGCTCTCAAAGTTTGGGCGCTCGTATGATTTTTATGTCAAAATTCGAAATTTTCTAAGTTCGTGACCTTGTGACCTTGACCTTGGGATGAAAAATCGAGCTCCGTGGGGCTATGCAGGTGCCATTCGGCTAACCAAACACCAAAACCCCTGCCAGATTCGACAAAACCCCGAGGAGAAGATGCAAATTGAAATTGGCTGCCCCCTAAAAACACATTTCACAATTTTCGAAGTTCGTGACCTTGTGGCCTTGACCTTGGGATGAAAATGACAAATCGAGCTCTGTGCGGCCAAGCAGGTGCCGTTGGGATAATCAAATACCGAAACCTCTGCCAGATTTGACAAACCCCTCGGAGAAGAAAATTTTTTACGTCAAAATTCGCAATTTTCTAAGTTCGTGACCTTGTGACCTTGAACTTGGGATGAAAATGAAAAATCGAGCTCCGTGGGGCTATGCAGGTGACATTGGGCTAACCAAATACCGAAACCCCTGTCAGATTCGACAAACCCCCGAGGCGAAGATGCAAATTGAAATCGGCTACCCCCTAAAAACACATGTTTTTGGGGCGTGGCTCCGCCCATAATGGGTGCACCACGCCCATTTTCAGGAAAACACAACGAGATCATGATATAAACCTCCCACCAAAATTTTGTCAGGATCAGATCAAAAAGACCTCGTTATCTTTGATTGTGTTAATGAGAGAACCCAAACGGAAATTGACAGCTACTACACAAGAGGGAGACATTCTTCTTGTAATTGTATTTATCTTAGTAAATCATACTTTCAACTTCCACGTCATTCCATCAGAAACAATGCGAATATTTTTATTTTATTCAAGTTAAATTCAAAAGATATAAACAATTTTTGGAAAGATGATTGTTCTACATTATGAAGTAAAAAGGAATTTTGGGATTACATGAAGCACACGACTGAAAAATATAAATATATTGTTGTGAAACAAGATGAGATATTAAGGGATATATTTTTTGTTTTATAAACAATTACATATATAAATGACAACTATTATTATAAATCTTGTGAGTAAATCTGCTTCTGGAAAAAAAACTTTCATAAATCAATGTTCTTGTATAGTACAAATGAGAATATTGTAAATTTACTTAAAAAACACCCCGTGATATGCATTGCATCAACAACAACTAGAGCAATAAGACCTGGAGAAGTAAAAGGTGAAGATTTTCACTATATTTCAGTGGAGGAACATATGCGATTGAGGAATGAAGGTCAAATATTTTAGGAGGTTTCTCTTGGTACAACAAAATATTCATATTGTAAGAGTGAGTGAAAGAAACTAAAATGTGGGAGTCTTGCGATATTAGAAACTAATCCAGAAGGAATGACACAAATTATTAAACATCTGAGTGGTAATGGGGTTAAGATTTTATCATTCGGTTTTGATGTTGATGAGGAAACTCAACACAGACGTATGAAAAGCAGAGATGCAAGTATAAGTGAAGAAGAAATTACAACTCGTATTAATGTTAATAAAGAATTTGATGAAATATTTAAAGAAAAGGATTTATTTGAACACATCTACTTGGATGATGAAGAAAAAGAAAATTTCCCTGTTGATCTTTACAATTCATTAAATGATATTTTCCAATAAATAAATGGATGTGAAAGAAAGAGCAAGATTTAAGGAACATCAAGAGTTGGTTTCAAAAGTTGTAAAACAACAGGAAGACATAAAGAAGAAACGCAGACAGAAACTAACGGGTGAAGAAGCATTTGAAAGAAAACAAGAAATTTTTTAAACCACTTTTAAAAACTTCCCAAGAAAAAATTATAGATGTTTCCACAGTTCCCACAATAGAATATACTCCTAAAAAACTTCAAATGTTAAAAGATTTCGGTCAAACGAATCGAACATATAGGTTTATCATGATCACAAAATCACATGATCACAAAAGTCAAATGATTAAAAAACTTCAAATGTTTCAAGATTTCAGTCAAATGACTCGAGCTAATTCAGTCAAAGAATTAGAGCATACAGGAGAATTAGAATATGATGAAGGATTATTTCAACAACTGGAAGAGATTAATCAAACCCCTGATTATAGTGTGAATGCTCTTCAAAACAATGAATATTCAGCGGATTCAAAAACCAAAGCAGGACTCATTCCAACAGAACAACCAGCAATATTTCATCTTGTTCAAGAAAAGGTATTGATATTTAATGATGAATTAAGGTTCTTGAGTTCTGCTCAACCCCCTGTTAACTTTAACCCCCAGATTAATGTTTCTTCTCACAAAAGATGGAAGACAAGCTTCAACTGTGAGGGATGAATCAAAGTATTTTGATAGACCATTGGATAAGAAAAATAATGATGATAGAGTATATATTGATCTGCTGGACTGTGTTAATTATGGAGTTAGTCTTTCTGGTAAACATAGCAAAAATGAGAAGGAGAAACACATTATTCAGGCTTTAAGTAGGCTTGGTTCAGGTGTTAGTTTTATTCCAAATGACCCTTCACAATTAGTTAATAGACTGTTATTGTTGTTAGGTAGTAAGAAGGCTGGAAATAACAATTGTTTTAATGAAGCATCAGCCATTTTAGACCAGTTGATGAACATGAAAATCATTAATAAATACCAATATAAAGACATTTTATCTCATATTAAATAAGATGAGAAGCACAATCCTTAGTTTCAATTTCACAACAAGCGACCACACATCTTCATATCCATACCCACTACAACTTGACACAACAAAATAATATGAGGCGTCTTTATTGTCCATGGAAACTTATAATACCTCATTTAATATTACCAAGAAAAATGATAAGTTTAGTTATAATCCAGGAAGTGGATACAAAACAATAACAGTTTCACCCGGAGCATATGAGATTTCTCAAATATCTTCAGAAATTGTTCGTCTTATGAAAGAACAGGGTGATGAACCAAAAAATATTGTTATAGATATTCAAAAACATACTTCTAAATCAACGATTAAAGTTAAAAATAACTTCAAGGTTGATTTCACAATTGATAATTCATTTAGAGAGTTATTGGGGTTCTCCTCAAAAAAAATTGAAACTAATGTGACGTTTTACAGTGATAATGTCATTCAAATATCCTAAGGAATAAGTTCGGTGTTAATTCACTGTGATTTGATTGATGGTGCTAATAATGATGGAAAAAGAACAAATTCAATATTATCATTAAGCGCATACTCAACCGCAATTGGTTATAAATTCAATATGGAAACCAAAAATCTGGTTTATCTCCCTGTGTCAGGAAAAACCATACACAGAGTAGATTTTAGGATAACCGACCAAGATAATCGTATGATTTCTTTTAATGGAGAAGTTATATCCATCAGAATTCACCTACGTGAAGTTTTCCAACAAATAAATACGATGGTTATTGTGAGGAAACACGAGTTGGGAAAATATAAAATAATTATGGGGGATGGGATGTTCCTTTCCCCATACTACAAGGGTGAAGGTATGTATCTTGATAGAGGATACTATAAACCTAAGAGACAAAGGGGTGTCAGACATCAATTTAGAGGAGATGGGATAATTGATACTCTAATGGGTATCGGTTCAACTATTCTTAAACATAAAGACCTAATTCGTTCAACTGCTTCTGCTGTGGGAAATGTAGCGGGTGCTATAAAGAGTATAAAAGATGCCCAAAAGGGATCTCATAAATTACAAGCAATAAAATAAATTAAGAAAGGCAAAACTCAGTTGTCTCCCCAGGAATGACAGAAAATAATTCAAATACTTGGGTCAGTGTTTCAAAAGTTTTAACATCTTTTTTCCTAAATAAATACAAATATGGAAGCAATTGAAAGTATGTATGATTTGGATAATACGATAATCATCTCAAACTCCACTAAAAAAAGAAGATTACCTCAAGGTTAATGCAATCACTGGAACAGACTGGAATGCAAATGGTACAAAAAGTTTTGAAATAAATAATCAACAAACTTATTTGAATCTATCCGAAAGTTTCTTGTTGTGTACATTTAAATTCACTGAGGCTGGGAATAACACAAACGCTATACTCGTAAATGATTTATTCTGCAAAATGTTTCAAAGGGTTCGTTTATACATTGGGACACAAGAAGTTGAAGCGGTTGATTATGTCTCTGCTGTATCTGAAATGATGAAATTTACACTATATTCATTCAGTGATGGAATGGGAATGGGAGCTGTCGAAGGTTTTATTCCTGATATGTCAACGGGAACAAACACAGACCCTGGATATAGTCAAAGGAAAGGAATGTATAATGATGATACAAAAGCAATTCATAGTTTTATGGTGGCAGTTCCTCTTAAAGGTATATTTGGATTTTGTGATCATGATAAAGTTCTGGATGGTCTTAAAATTAGATTTCAACTACAAAGGAATGATAATGAAAATAGATTACTTTTTGGTGTTGCGAGTGCTTTTGGTGATCAGAATAAATTTGTAATTGATGAAATGAGTTGGTATATTAGTGAATATACTCCTAATCTTAAAACAGAAGAGATGTTGAATAGAAAACTTAACTCAAAGAAACCACTCAATGTATCATACCTAAAAAGAAGATGTCAACACGTTAAACTGAGCCAAACCACTGACACGTGGTATTTGGGTGTTCTGGAAGGAAAGCCACAATATCTGTGGATCATTTTTTTTAAAACCAGATGGCGATACTGCTGCTGATAAGAATAATGCATCGAGTGATAATGCTAAGGTGAAACAACTTAATGTTTCTCTCGATGGAACATTTTATCCACGAGATAGATTGGAAACTAATTGGGGAAAAAATGATTATGCTGAAGCATACAAGTCTTACCAAAAGATGTGTGAAAGTAATGGAAATAAAGAACCTATTTTGGATGTGACAGCATGTAAAGTTTGTATACAATCTATGCATTTGACCTGAGTGCACAAAAGGAAACTATAAAGTCTAATCGAGTGGATACTTCCCTGTACATTGAAAGAGGTGAGAGGGAAGAAGTTGATACATATTGTTTGCTTTTGGAAGAAACAGAATTACAGATTAATACAGATAATTCGTGTTATGATTAGTCTCACATAATTTTTTGTTAAATAAATGAGTGGCAAAGTACCAACTGGGATATATGTTAATCAAATCAATCTTCATGAATTATCATCTTGTGTTCAAAATCAAAACCCTTGTATGATTAACGTTAATACAATTCAGAGAAAAGGAGCAGTAAGAATTGATGTTTTGCTCACAAGAGAACAGGTGAAAATCTTGAACGATACTGGCTCACTTAAAATTAAAATGACAAAACCAATGTTGAAAAAAAATTCAATAAGAGAGACGAGTGGAGGAATTCTCCCATTTCTAATTCCTTTATTTGCTGGTTTAAGTGTGGTTGGAGCAATGATGCGTGGTATTTCAACAGCGGTGAAAGCTTCCAACGAAAGGAAGGCTCAACTCCGGGCTCAAAAAGAATTGGAAAGACATAACAAAGAGTTGAAGAAACAAATTAGTGGAAGTGGTGTAATTGTAGAATTTACTGAAAAACTTGAAAGTCTGCCTGATAAAGCGAGATTGTTAGTTGGAGATATGCTTTCTTCTATCTTACAAGCAGGTGTAAAATTAACTAAAAGGGGTAATGGATTATCTCTTTCTAATAAATAAATGAGCATTGATGAGTGGTTTAAGGAATTTGGAAAGAATACAACATCAAATTTACAACTTGTCAAATATTGTAAGAAATGAAAAATTCATAATGTGGTTATTTGTATGAGAGATGAATTAACCAACGTGCCTAAACATACAAAGAATATTATTATGAACTTAGAAGATAATAATGGGAAAGGTTCTCATTGGGTTTGTATTTTTAATCGTCAAGACAAATATTATTTTGATAGTTTTGGTCTTCCACCACCTGTTGAAGTCATAAAATTCTTACAGATTTGTTTCTCAAACATTTCAAATCCAGTTATTAAATTCCAAATGTTGTGGTCAATTATGTCTATATGTGTTATTTCAACTCAACAAAAATAAAAAAAATTTATGACATTTTTAATCTAATATAAATGACATGTTGGTAAAGATGGTTCTATCTTTGGTGTATCCCAAGAACTGGATATTGATTTATCAAATTATTACACAAAGGCACAGGCTGAACGACAGAAATATAGTATAACAAAAAATAATAATATATAAAATGCTTATAAATTAAAAAATTATCCAAGCCCGACTGACGCGAATGACTTGGTGAGATTTAGTGATTTATCACAATATATATATCCTTAAATAAAACGGCCGTGTATTCCAAAGATACAGAAGTGTTGCTTTTATCTCCAGGTCATTCACAGTTCCATTTATCTACAGAATTCACAGTTCCAATTCAAATAATTTTTTTTATAAAGCAGAGCGTATCATTTGTATGAGAATAAAACAATGGGGGTATGATATGAATGATTTCGGGTATAATTGGTCATTTAATATTGACCTCGAAGACCTGAAACAATGAAATCGGTCTGAAGAATATTATCTACTTGGTACAGAGAATGAGTTTTGTGGAAGCACGATTAGTAAACAACAAATAAAAGAATTTAATAAGGGTAAATATAATAATGGTTTTGCCCGAGTTTATATCAGGAAAACAGAAAAAAACAGGATTATTTATAATAAGTAAGGAAATACAAAATGATTTAACTCTGGGGAAGTGTTTCGTGTCATAATATTATTCTGTCATACATTTCCAACACATAAATGACAGCAAGAAGGCCTCAAGAAAATTATCATTTCTGTGTCCAAGCATACCATCAAGAAAAGGGTATTCGGTATTTTCATAAATATGTTCTACAACATAAGAATGAGGTATTCTCAATAAAATATTGGTTTTCTACTGATGTTGATAAACCGACAACTTTGGTTTTAATTAAAGTGTTAAATAATGAAAAAATTATAAAGTTAAGAAAACGTTAGGCTCTTTTAGAAATTCAGAAGAAATTTTATTGGTATCCTGTTGTAAAAAAAAAATATTTTGGATACAGGAATAACAAGAAATCCTGATGAATATATGTGTGATATTCTATGGGGTGCAAGTGATTCAAAGATAGTAAGGGACGAAGAAGGAGTTGAAGAAACTGAGACAGAAGAAGAGCGGGAAGAGGAGGAAAAGGAGAAGAGGGAGAAGGAGGAGAGGGAGGAGAAGGAGGAGAGAGAGAGAAGAGAGAGAAGAGAGAGAAGGAGGAAAGAGAGAAGAGGGAGGAAACCGAGAGAATAAATAAATATAAAAATATGGAAACCAGTGAGATTAAAAAAAGATTGGGGGTATTTCAGAAAATAAATGAATCTCAACGCACCGAGGAGGAAAACAAAGAAGTGACAAGTCTATTAGAAATTTTTTCGACAAGACTATTGACATCGTTTTCAAGGGAAGGATATTGACTTTATTTAAAGTTTTTCATTTTTTTCTTAAATAAATGGAGGAGAGAATAAAGACATTTCGAAGGATTCTTAATGTTTTAAAAATTAAGATTCAAATGTGCATGTTGGAAACTAAAAAGGTTTTTGCACTCTGTAGGAATTTTTCTCATGAATAAATGAGTTATTATCTCAAATGTAAAAAGAAAACTAATACTAAAAATATCTCATATTTTAAAAGTAAAAATAACAGGGTTATACAAAAAAGTATATGTTTTATGTGTGGTTCAAAAAAAAATCAATTTATCTCCAAACACAAACTCGGAGGAGAAAGGTTAACCCTAACCCTAACATACATACATACATATATATATATATATATATATATATATATATATATATATATATATATATATATATATATATATATATATATATATATTCTTCTTCTTCTTCTTCTTCTTCTTCTTCTTCTTCTTCTTCGTTCGGCTGCTCCCGTTAGGGGTCGCCACAGCGAATCATCCGCATGATCCGCATAGTGATTTGGCACATGTTTTACATGGATGCCCTTCCTGACGCAACCCTGGTCGCCTCTTACGACACAGGGATATGGTCCACCTATTTTAACCAGGGTATACACCGGCCCAGTACACTGGTACTCATTTCGCCGACCTCGGAAGGATGACAGGC
>BROF01004765.1:77333-88189 GCA_024346535.1 Eptatretus burgeri
CCTGCTCTGTCTGTGATATGCCCCCCTCCCATATTTCTGCAGGGTGCTCAAGGTCCGCCCGCAACCCCCTTCTGGTAAAACTACCAAAATCACAAATCACTGCTCACCTTCACTCTTTCATTCCTCTTTTTCCCCGCCTTTGGAATAAACTCCCTCACTGTCTTCAATCCCATGCTTCCCTCCAGGCCTTCAAAACAGCCGTTCACCACAATCTCTTATCTTCCCTCATCCAAAACCATTACCTTTTCTACCCCCATTAATCCACCCCAAACCCACCTCCTTCAAATTCCCTGCTTTCCTTCCTGAAAGTCCCTGTCCTTCATATTCATCATTAACCACATACAAACAACACAACACAAAAGCAGAAACAACACAAAACTTTAGACCGGTTGTGTATATACCTCTTTGCTTGCAGAAACTACTGACTATTGATATATTGCAGTAACTATTAGTATATTAATATTAATATTTTTTTATGAAAGCACACACGAAATGGTGCAAAGCAAAAAAACAAACAACAAAAAAATTCCTCTTCGCTTCCAGAAACTACTGACTATTGATATATTGGCATAACTACAATAGTCTATTTATATTAATATTTTGTAATGTTAGCAAATCACCCAAAACGGAAAGAGCAAACTGCGTCTGTAATTGCCGAAAAAAAGGACCCCTGTGGACTGTGCCGTCATGAATCGCAAATGCAGGTGATGAATCACGTCGTTTCACTAAATGAAGTTTCACTTTCTGCACATTCCATAATCTATTCTTCATTTAATATAGTCATCCGAACAGGAGAAAAAAAGTTAGTTGAATGCTTTGCTTCGATAAATACAATGAGTTATAAAAAAAAATGCTAATTTGTTTAAATTTTTGGATTTCACTCCAGATTTCAACAGTACTTTTGTTCACCAGATCGGATTCTCAATCCGACATAATATTTTGATTATAGACTTTAATTAGTCCGTGAGAGTAGATTGTGTTTCCTAATTGAGGCATGTTTGAAGAGTCTGAGCCAAATGGCGAATTAGGACCCCTATCGTGGGTGAGCGGGGATTCTGAGGGTGTCCAAGGATGCGCCTGATGAAGGATTATATATAAATAAGGCTGTTAATTATCTTCAAAAGGGGTGTTTTAATTAACCCAAACACCCAATTTTCACTCATACACTTCCTTAGGGTTTTCTTAGTATGCATGCAAAGTTTCAGGCTGCAGGGTTTTATAGTTTTGGAGTTATGGAGGAGACACACACACTGATACACACACTGACACACACACACACACACACACACACACACACACACACACACACACACACACACACACACACACACACACACTGCCTTTTACTCGTATAGATAATACCTTTCACATAAATCTTCAAAGAATGTTGAAACATTGGATAAATTCAGTGATGTCCATCTCTGAGGTAGGTTAGTAATACATATATTTACAGTAGATCATTGTGAAAGTCTTGACGAACAAACTGAAATTCTGTCAAGACCTCATTCAGAGCTTTCCATTCCTTGTGGAGATCATTCGCATAACAATCCACCTCATCTCTGAGTGAGTTTGAAATGCTGTAATATAAAGGAAAATAAATAATTAGTTATATAATTAATCATATGCAATCAAAATGAAGACCAATTACTGCACCATGGTTTCAAGAAGGTAGCCAGACATAACAATACACACACATGCACACACACACACACACACACACACACACACACACACACACACACACACACACACACACACACACACACATACATATTGTTTCAGTTGTGGGGATAGATGGAGGAATTTCATAGGAAAGTTGAATTAGGATTGTATAGAGTTGCTTGGTCCGTGGATGTGTAGGAGACATCTTGATGTAAACTAAGTAGGGAAACTGTGAGTTTGTGTTACTTGTCACCACACGGGGGGTGGTGTGTTAATTAGAAAGGGATAAAGACCAATTACCCCCAGTATGTAATTGCCCCCTGTAACCTTCTTCTACATATTTGTATTTACAAGCCAGTCATGAAAGTAGTCCATTTTTATATCAACCACAACCATAACAACAAGCAAGCCAAATGTGCCGAGCAGGCAGAAGCCCCACCTTCCCGGTTTTCATGCCAACAACCCAGCATGTACACCCCACCCCCATTGCCCCTTTCCTCCACCACCCCCCAACACACACACACACACACACACACACACACACACACACACACACACACACACACACACACACACACACACACACACACACACACACACACACACACACACGCACATATATGCACATATACATTGAGGTGGATACTTTGAGATGAGACCAGAGAGCTCCATTCCTCCTTCTGAAACCTGCATATGGAAATAACAACCAGCAACACACACACACACACACCATATGAATAAAAGCGAGAGTCTCTGTGTATCTTATGTCCATTAACTACTCTGAGACCCTTGGACCGATAACGAATTTTCATTGTGGAGGCAAGGGGTTTCTGCTAAATATTTTCAGAAAAAATTCAAATTTATATTTTTGAATTTTTTGAATTTTTTTTGATTTGTCATCGATTTTATTATTTAGATTATTTGTCCATTGTGGTAGACCAGTCTCATCACTTTGTTCAGTAACTATTCCAAGACCCAGGACCATAGATAGGACGGGAAACTTATTTTGCATGAATGGTCCCACTTTCAGTGGATGCCCCCACAAGATCGGGATTACGTGATATTTCACTGCCTATACCATAGGGCATAGAATATCAAAAACCAAAAAGTCGAATAAACAGCATTTATTTTAGAAATATGTGCTGGGCCTTGAGGGAAAAACATTCAACATTGTCTCTCCAAAAGCATGACAATAATATGTTAAATTTTGTTGATTTTTCTGTTGAATGTTTTACAGCTTGATAAATAAAATGTTTGTCTCTAAATATGTACTTAAACGTGGTAGTTCAATGGATGTGTGAATAAGTTGTATTCCGGCAATACCAGGTACCTGTGCTCGTACACAATAAATTACAGTTAATTGTACAGTAAATGATGGGAAAATATTGTTACGAATTTGGAAATCGCACTCAACATTCAGGTCCTTTTAGCTCAGTTATCTCGGTAAGTACGTGTTCCATAGATAGCTCGCCTTCCATTGTTTAATGGGTAAATCTATGTAAATGCGCTGTGATTCATTTTAATAGTTAGGGTTCAATCAGAACAACACAAAGAAGAACGGCCCTCCCCCACAAAGAAGAACTACCCTCCCCCGCAAAGAAGAACAATAAGCCCTCCCATCCCGTGATTCAACGGCGTAAACAGGGATGACGGTTGGGGCGGGTCCAGCAGAAAGCAACGTAAACAGCCCCACCTGCAGTTGCGGGGGGTGGCGCACAAGGCCGAATGAGTCACGCTGGAAGCGAGGCGGGGCTGAGAGGGATAAGGAGGGGACCCTCTGCTCGGCTCGAGAGATTCCATGGTTGTTGTTCTGGTGCTGGTTCAGCTCGGCTGGAGTAGTTGGTTCTGGAGTCTTGAGTTAGTCTTCGGTGAGCCTTCGGGGTTCATTGGGCTCGTGTTCTGGTGGCTTTTGTTCTGCTTGGTGGAGTTGGTTGCTCTGCTTCGTGGCCTCATCTTGGTTCGGCTGGCTCTTCTTGGTGCGTGGAGCTCTTCGCAGTCTCTGCTTGGTTCCCGGTCTCTGCTTAGTTCCCGGTCTCTGCTTAGTTCCCGGTTTGGTGCAACTTCTCAGCCTCATCTTGGTCGGTGGTTCTTCGGGGAAGCGACGCATCGGGTCAGGAAAAATCGGCGCCTCGTCTCACCAGCACGTGGTTCGGAGTGTGAGGGGATCCGCCGGAGCTCAGAAAGGATCGCGGCTCGCGGTGATTGGATCCAGCTCACCCACGCTGGTGCCCGGTCCAAACAGCTTGAAGACCACATGAGGTGGAAAGGTCCAAGGCAGACCCTGGGCTTCAGCTCATCTGTCCCTCCGAGCTGAAGTCTGCAGGAAAGGCATCAGCCACCATTTCTTGGGTGTGTGTGTGCGTATGTGTGTCCGTGGGCCCGTCTAATGAGTAGAAAACTGTTAAATGCTTTGTTCGCTGTATATACTTGCATTCATTGTATTCGGTATAGTTCTGCTCTTTTGTGTTCCCAAGTTCCCCATTATTACTGCATAAATAAACCCCAATTGTTAAATGTATCAGCTCGTTTTGTGTTTCTTGCATTGGCTCAACATGACGCGTGTTTGAGGATTAGTGTGGGTAACTTGTTCATTTGGTCCGGCCCAACTTTGGTAATTCCGCTTGGTTACGCCAGATTCGAGTCGGCGATAGCGACTCGATTCGGACAAAGTCGGCCGAGGGTGAACTGCCCCGGTAGTCGGACCACATGGGTACTTAGGTAAATTGAAAAGTTGGCAATCGACCCTACCCCACGTGGTCTATCCATTGGCGAACTTCGGTCCAGTCAGGACCCATCCACTCCGGACTTATCTGGGGCGACGACCTTTACATTCCGGGCGATCGGTCAAGCCGGCTCGTGGCTCCACCCAGCGGTCGTGCTCCCGGTCGAACACACCCCCCCCCCCCTGGCCCTATAACAATATGTTACAGTATACAGTGATATTTGCATTTTCCCTAAAGAAGGACTGTGTCATCATGTTTCAAGCATTTATTTTTGTTCATATCGGAATAAAATATCAACAACGTTATTTGAGTATAAATTATCGGTTAATAAGAAGAAATAAAGATCATTACATTTAGTGGAGACGTCCCATCTGCCAGCATTAGTTGGTGAACGTTAATGACCCCACAGTGCCCCAAGAGTAGGCAAGCTATCACCAACACCATGAATAAATTCCAAATTCCTGCCCTGACTTCCTGTGTCGGAGTGGCGACCCATCCAAGATCGTAACCCCAGCCAAAGAAACTGCTTCAGTAGCACTGATGCTCTGTATAGAGCAAGGTACATGATCTGATTGCATTTATTGGGTGATGGATTCTTGAACGTGAAGCAGGTAAACAGTAAGCTGGAATGATTCATTGTTGTGAGTTTGTGTGTTGAAAAGGGTATTTAAACTTGTCTTACATAGCTCTTTTACTCCTAATGGACAACCACTGATCACAACACTTGCCATGTAAGCCATCCACCAGGAAGTGAAATAATCATTAAGCAGGTGAGGTCAGGTGAGTTGGAATGAATGGTGTCACTGTGTTTCTGTTTTCTTTGATGTGAGTTTGCCCGACCGACATTAAAGCCATTTATTCAATTTGTAAAAATGAAATCTACAGTTATTACTCCAAAAAACACAAACAAACAAGAATTAAACAAGCAGTCATAGACTGGTACTTACGAAATCGTCAACTTGACCTCTGACCTTGTCTAATAAAAGCTGTCTCTGGAGAAGGTAGCGACACAAACCAGAAGTTTCTACGATGATTCTCTACCAAAGCATCAAAAATCGAATGTTTTGGATGTTTGACCTCACTGTGACCTTGACCTTTGACCGATTTTGACCAAAAACGAATCATCGCTAGCCATCACTCTGCTGAATCACGTGGTGTAATTTGACATTGGTAGCTTCTTCCGTTCTCGAGTTATCGTGCCTACAAACAAACACACACACAAACACACACACACACACACACACACACACACACACACACACACACACACACACACACACAAACAGAGGACGGAAGTCATCAATATACTTACGAAATCTTTATATTTCTTAAGTAAAAAAAACACATATCCTTCCACTAATAAGTTTATTTCAATCTCGTGTAGACATTTCCCCTGTCACGCTATGTTCCCCACCAGTCTCACCCGCTACAAAACAAACGACTGTATAAAAAGTTGAAAAAATGCCATCTGAAAATAAACACAGTTCAAGGCAAAGTCGATGCAGCGAAACACTCGGTTACCTATTTCCAAATACAGATAGTAATTGAGTCAATGCATCCTGCAACTTCCTGATAAAAGTCATTGCTGTCTGTATGGCCAAAGTATTACAACTATAAACTTTAAAACCCATATTGATATTTTCTTCCACTTTTTTTATAATTCTTCCACATTTGCCAGACTTGGGGACCTCGGAGTTAATTCACTTTCCAATTTTGTTTTTTACACAAGGTCGAGGCTTGTGGAAGAGCTGGAATACAAAGTGGATCAGAATGTAACAGCCAAAAGGAACAGCAGAAGGAGAAGGGGGAAATGCCAACAGCGGTGTTGAGGGACAAGATAGAGAACTTCACTAAGGTATTCTCCTACCTCACTAAAGCTGCGTTAATCAGATGAGTTGTATGAACCAATTGAGCTATGTTGTAAATCGGATGAGCATTCACTGAATTGTTTGTGAGGTCAAGACCTCGCATCATGTGATTTTTAACCCTGTTTTGGTGCCATGGTTGTTTTGTGATATCTTCTTGGTAATTTCCCCCAAAGTACAAACTGATTATTCCCAACATTGGTAAATCACCAACTGAGATAAAATCATCAAGATTCAGCAACAGTGCAACAACGGCACTCCTCCAGCGACCAAACGAATCTTACTAATTTTTGGAGCATTATTTTATTCCACTATTTATTGGCTTTGAGTTGCATGAAAACGATGAAATGAAACTATTAAACTACCTCCCACAACTGCTGTGAGTTGATACTCATTTTGAGGTATTTGTGACCAAGAGATAATCTATATATAAATCTACTTTAACAGAAGGACATTGCTGATGCTCTGTTGTCAGGACGAGAAGTAATCTTTATTTTTCATCATTGACAAGAAGTACATGTTTAGACATGAGAAGAAGCTCTTGTCAAATTTTTAACAAACCTTTATTATGAGAATATAGAGAAGATAAATAAAAATTGGGTCAAAATGTCAAAAGGCAAAGTAACACTGAGCACAAATAGCCCTTGTTAGACCATACATGTCACATGAGCATGAGAAAGCCATGTTTATTTATTTACCATTTGAACTTCGCTGTGTCAGTCAGTCTAGGCCATAACTTTTTGCCATTTGAGTTTTTGTCATCAAATTTCCAACAAACCTCCAAAAAAAATTTTCAACAAAATTTTTATTATAATGAGAATATGAATAACACTAATTGGGCTGGCATGATAGCCTAGAGATATGCACACTTGCCTCTAAACCACTGTTCTTCATTGGATGGCCCACAAGCCACTGGCGGCCTCTGGTGGCCTAAAGTGTGGCCAATAATACACAAATGTGAAAACGCCCCCATCATAATCCACCATAAATACGGATTTGATGAAATTGACCCAATGGTTTCAAATGAGTGTTGCAACGCAAAGCATAAAAGTAACATAACCACATCAGGATATGGTTGCAGTAGACAAACAGTGATACTTGCAGCCGAGTTAACCACAACAAAGAAGAGTATGTGGTCATGGGGCCTAATAGCAGCCATTACGGAGTCGTGCAGGTGGTGTGGTGGTTCTCACACTGATGTGTTATTGGCAAAAGTGGCCCCCCTCTAAAAAATAGTGAACATCACTGATCTAAACTGCCTAGCCTGGGTTTGAATCCCGACCCACCGATAAACTGTCAGCCCAGTGTTTCACAGGCAGGGTGATTCATCAATGTGTGTGCCGTCCTTCAGGTGGACATTAAACTGCCTATCTGCTGACATTAGTTGGTGGATGTTAAAGATCCCATGGTGTCCTTCACAAAGAGTAGGTGAGCTATTGCCGGCACCATGGCCAAATTCCTGCCCTAACTACTAACTAGTCGAATGTCACGCCGAACCAGGCAGCTTGTGAAGACTCGGGCCGAGCCTCCCCCGACCGACCACGCAAGAAAGGTGGGATAATGTTGGCCTTTAAAGAAGAAGACCAAGAAGAAGAAGAAGAATAAAAAGAAAGCACGATTTAATACATTAAAATTAGTTGTTGTTTTTGTCAAGATTAGTTCGAGTACAAAGCAGACATGGACAGTCTTTGCCTTTTGGGATGCTTTCTCGTTATCATTGTTTTCACATGCGATAAGAATTTGGCAGCGTGAAGCTGTGCAACGTCAAAGTCATACGATGTATCCTTTCTTTTTGGTTTGCCCAAGCCTGGACTGAAAGAAGCCTCGCAACAAAAATAATCGACACGCCCATGATATGGCCTATTGATGGGAAGTTGACTACTGTCAACCAGTGTGACCACTCCTTGGCTTTTTTCACAAGATCTTGGCTATTCGTTGTTCACCTTGGCGTCTCGGTTTTCTCTAGGTTTTCTTGGCGTATAGGTTTTCTATTATCATTGCTTTTCTGAAACCTTGTGAATTCTTGGCTTTTTTCATTGGCTTACCTTGGCATTTATGAAAATGAGGAGTGGTCACACTGCTGTCAACCATCCTTTGTTATCTACAATAAATATATTATTGGAGTCATTTTCCCATTAACACAGTGCATCTATTATGTAGGTTCTTTATTTTTGGATACGAACTCATATTTCATTAAAGCACTTGCAACACTCAAACCATTCCACAAAATGTTCATATGCAGCCACTGATAAGTGACAAAGCGCATTGTTATCGCAGATGTTTCATCATCTGAAAGAGTGATGGTTGTGCAAAACAAAATGGTACATTATTATTCATTATACATTATACAAGACAGAAAAAACATTTTTTTAAACAAAGAAAAATATGTAGGGATGGAATCCCACAAAACAACCAAACAAGGAAGGAAAGATTGAAGGAAAGAACAAGGAAGGAACCACAAAACAACACCACTATCCTTCAACGAATTGCCATCATGACATCTTGTGACATTTTTGTCATAGGTGGCAAGAGTAACAATAGTATGAAAATGTCGATGTTTAAAGGTAGTTGTATATTTGGAGTGTGGGTTTGGTGTAATTGTGTTTTATTACCTCCGACACCTAAGGTGGATAGAGGTTATATTTTCACGACAAAATTTGTTGGGCAGGTTGGGTATATAACAAGGAAGAATTGATTTGATTTTGATGAAGATCTGAATCCAGATCTGGATCCGATAATTTTTTTCAATGATTCTTCCCCATTGAGTGGTAAGGATAAAACGATATGTGGCACGATATTTCAAAACATTATGGACAGATTCAGATGAAACGGTGGACGAGTTGGTTAGGTCACAAAAACAAGCCAATTAATTTTTAGTTTATGTCTGAATCCAGATCCGGCCAATCAGTTGGATATTAAACATAAACTGATCAGCCTGGCAGAGGTATGTGGCGCTCTGCCGAGTGCCCTTCTTGTTTGTTGTGGGATTGGGAAGGAAAATTTAAAAAAGATGTCGTTACGGCAATCCATAAAAGGATTGTGGTGTTGTGTTGTGGTGTCATTCCTACTGTACACAATAATGAGATACCTCCATTCCAATCCTCCTCCCTTCTGTTCCTTTACTCAATATTGGCATTTCCAATTTCTTTCCTCCCAACCCGATGTACATGTAATAAATAGATGCCTCATAAAGGGGTCACATTATCACATATATCTATGTAAGGGAGAGGTACTGCAAGATTTGCTTGAACAATAGTACGAATACGGTAAATGGAAAGGTGAATTTAGAATGCTCTTCTCAATAACTGGTATGACCCCCTGTGAACCTCAATGAAAGCATCAGCAGACAGCTCTGGCAATTTTCCTTCGTAGATTATGCATTTTGTCGTACCTTACAATCCACAAAACTTTGTAATGACGGGCAGTGAGTTTTGCAGGAAAGAGTGAGTTTTACGGCAGAGTTTCTCATTCTGCGCATGCATAAATGGCGTTCAACAGGTTGTGGGGTATTGAGCACCGAAGTGTGACATCATGTCTCCATGACAACATTCGAATGATTCCAAACTAAAAAAAATTTAAATAATGATCAAAGTAATAATGACTGCTCACATTTTCAGCTATGTCTGCTGTTATTCTTGCAGAGATTTTGAATCACATGCACCAATGACAACTTCATAGAATTCAAGATGCATCATTTCATTTAATCTTTCATGGTATTGTCGTGCCCAGGGGGTTTAGCCCTACCTGGACAGATGGCAAAGCTTCTCTCTTGAAGGCTATAACTGAGACGCCGAGATGAATGCGTGCACGTTAACAGGACGTCATGGTGGAGAGGCGATCGACCCAGGAGGAAGCACAGGAAGGAGCACAGCACAGGGGTGCTGCACCAGGACAGCACAATGCTGCAGTGTTTTAAAAGGAATACATTTAATGAAAATAAATTAATATTTACAACGGACAATAATTGAAAAAATAATAATAATAAAATAATAACTCCTACAGTCGAGGCGCCTCCTCACACAGACTCAAATACAGACAAAGGTGACACAAGATGAAAAGAAAAACCTTCCCTCCAAACTATTCCTTCACTTAGTGTGACCCAGAGCTGATCCTTGTGGAATAATTGGAATCAAGGCACTTCTCTCGTAGCAGGACGAACACATGTCAGGCAATCCTTGAGCGGCACTCCACATGAAGGCTCAAAGTCCCAGTGTAACGGATTCGGGTGCACCAATCGTCCTCAGCGACCCGACCAGAGGCAAAAGGCCAGCGTCTTACTTCACCACGCGAGCCAAACTGCCTCAACACGAATTAAATGGCTGTGTCATCCTCTACAGTGTGCTGTCAACCTCCACTCTCGCCTCTCCAAACAATGCACCTCATGCCTCCACTCTGATCATGGCTCTCCCAAAATGCCAAGGCAACTCCTACTTCCTCCTAAGATGCGCAACCTCTTCCCTTTGACCACAATCACGCCAATATATTAGTCTAGAAGCCAAAATCTGTAGCTAGCCTAGAAAATAGGTTCGCTGCTGATTTCATGTTAGAATGGTGCAACTGGTGTTTTTGAAGAGTCTAGGCATGACCAAGTCTAGTTCCACTTGTT
>BROF01004766.1:8056-35452 GCA_024346535.1 Eptatretus burgeri
TGCCAGCGTGCTCTCAATGTTATCAAAACTTACCCATAACGTATTCAACGTGTGCCAGCGTTTTAGAAAAAAAAATCAAAAATCGGCATACGTTGGCTAAAACGTCAAGGTGTGACCGGGCCTTAAGTTGTTCTTCTGCAGTATTGATTTTTTTAAAAATCTCTTCCTGATTTCTGAGCTCGGCATTCTTTCAGACACAATCTGTTCTTCCATCGTATCTTTATCATCTTTGATCCGCACTGCCCACATGTCACTTCCATATATTGATACCAATCTGATACAGGCTTTATAAACTCTTAACGTTGACAGATAATGTCTAAAATTTCTGATTATTAAAATATATCTGGTAAGGCATTTATTATTAGTAATAGGTGTCCACAACTATCCTTGACCATGTTGTGGAACGTCAGCTGAAGCCCTCACTTTTTTTTTCCTCCCTCACCTTTTCACGTTTATTCACTTTTATTGTTGTTTTCTCTGCAACAGCTTGAGCGATTGCCACAAAACTTTCAACAAAAGAGTGCCTACCCATGGAGATTTTTAATTTTTTATTTTTATTTTTAACAAAGATGCATGATGATTGGATAGAAAATGAGGCCGTTGTTCCAAAAAAATCAGTTTTTTTGCAGGCATGGGTTGTAGGGTGTTTCACATCCCAGGAATAAGCAGCCTCGACCAAATGATTCAAATTTGGAATTCAATTTGTGCACCAAATCAGTTTCTGGTTGTTAAAATTGCTCATCATAGTCTGAGCGAAATTTACAATTATAAAGTATTCGTGTTTGGGGTAACAAAATTATCAGTCTTTGTTTCTCATTTCTATACCCACTGGCTTTCACTCTCGATCATGCATACCAGCCGATTTCCTTCCCATAGGCAATGTTAAGAGTTCCTTTCGGTTTGGCTGAGGTTTAGCAAAGCAATCTTGTGATTTAGAATATTTTTTGATTGCCTTTGTCATCTCTGAAAAGTTATGTGCTGAACGGTAATGTTCTCTCTAGCCTTCTGAGATTGCATATTCAGGTTGCATTCTTGCCGTCTGTCCCATCATTCTCAGAGATCCTTCAGCACTTTTTCTGGAAAAACGTCAAATAAAAACTTGTTTGCCTTATTGAAATTCCATGTAAGATTTTCTCAATGTAAATTTACACCTGATGCATTTGAACATTACTCCCTTTTGAAAATGACTAATGAAATCCAAATAAAATGGGGATGTTATCCTTGCTTTAATTTGAAGTTTAGTTATGCAAGTGGCTTTTCTCTATATATAACATTGTTTGTATTTCGTACCTTTGCCATTCCTTTGGTAAATGTAACCACCCTCATTTCTCACCTTTTAGGAGTCAAGTTGGGGGTATCGTGTTAGGGTCGGGACGTGGCCTTCTTCCTACACCTCCTTTCCAACCTTGTGCTCCTCTTTCCTTAAGGGGAAGGGGGTCAGGCAGGTGGGATGGGAGGGGGCTCAGAAGAGGTGGACGAGGAAGCTTTATTTATCAAAGCAGACAGGGGTAAGAAAGGCTCGGTGAATAAAAGCGAGTTGGAACTGGTCATTATTTTCATTTTATGGTACAATATCCTCTAGTAATACGTTGATTAATATCAGAGGTTTTTTTGAAATGAATGCATCCATCAAGTTTCTTTATAATACACAATTGATTAATACCAGAGGTTAATACAAAGGAGATTTTCGACAAGGAATGGTCCTTGTATGTGGATTTATGAGGGAAGGATTGTAGGAGGAGGAATAGGAAGAGGAGGTAGGGGAAAATATACAATACCTGCCATTTAAGGTGGGACTTTGAAGGTAAAATGAAAAGAGTCAAAATAGATCTCTCAGTGGCATTCCAATGGACCACAATTTAAAACATTGGCTCTTAACCTGGGGGGTGTAAGTAATTTCCAGAGGGGGCACGAGCCCGGAGAAAAAAGTAGGAATTTCTCTAATTATTTTAGGAAGCCCTTAACAAGTGTTTGCATAATATGATGAACATTAAAAAAGCAAAAGTATTGCCTTTCATAATTTTCGTTTTCTATTCGCTACTCAGCCAACCATTTTCTGTTTTAAAATTAATTTTAAAATTGAATATTAAAATTTATATTTTATTTAAATTTTAATGTTGAAATTTTTTTTCACAGATTTGCAGTATCCATTTAAAACTAAATCATTCACAATGAGTGCAAAAAAGTGGAAGTATCTTGACGAATATATTCGATTTGGATTTGTGTCTCTCCAAAAGGGACAATATGCATAATATGCTGCAAGACTTTGGGCAATGATGGTATGCAGCCCACATGCTTGGAGCACCACTTGAAGACAATGCATCCTGCTCCAGCTGCCAAACCCAAGGCATTCTTTGAAACAAAAAGGCAGTCCTTGAAGCAAGCTAAGATGGACAGCAGTGGAGCATTTCGGCAACACTTCAAAGGTTGTTGAGGCTTCCTATGAGATCGCCATGTTTATTGCAAAGAGCAAAAAGAGCCATAACATCGGAGAGACTTTTATAAAACCAAGTGTACTGTGTGCAGCAGAGCTCATTCTGGGGAAGGATAGTGCAAACAAGCTTTCCCAAATTTCTCTATCAAACGATACCGTCAAGGGAAGGATCGATGAAATGTCTCAAGACATCAATGATCAAGTTCTCGACCAAGTAAGAGCTTCTCCTGTGTTTGTCAGCCAGTTGGACGAAATGACTGATGTTGCTCAGTGTTCTCAATTACTGATGTATGCTCGTTTCGTGTCAGGCAATAGTATAAAAGAGGAAGTGTTCTTCTGCCATCCCATGGAATGTTATACAACAGCAACAGATATTTTTCAAGTGGTATCAAACTTCTTCCAGGAAAATCAACTTTCGTGGGACTCGCTGGTAGGGGTATGTACTGATGGAGCTCCGGCCATGCTTGGTTTGCAATCTGGTTTCATAACAAGAGTGAAAGGAAAAGTCCATCTGCTATAGGTACGCATTGCATCCTTCATCGTGAAGCCTTAGCATCCAGAACTCTACCTGCTAAAATGAGGGATGTCATGAACCTGGCTTTCAAGGTAGTCAACTTCATCAAAGCTGGAGCCTTAAACAGTAATCTCTTCAAACCGCTGTGTGTGGAGATGAATTCTGAACATCAAGCCTTGCTTTTCCACACAAACGTACGATGGCTTTCAAAGGGAAACATGCTTGGACGGCTTTATGAACTACGCCAAGAAGTGACAACATTTCTAGATTCGCAGCAGAAAGCAGATCTCCATGACAAATTCCAGTCTGAAGGATTTTTGCTATCTCGAGCTTACCTGGTGGACATCTTTGAAGCGCTGAATGCCATCAACCTCAAACTCCAAAGGAAAACAATAAAACATAATCATGCACCATGACATCATTCGAGCCTTCATGGCCAAACTCGACCTCTGGAATGTCGAATTCAGGATGGAAATACAGCCAGTTTTGCTTACTTGGATTCTGCTCTCATTCACAGTTACCTTGATTCTGAGTTAAACAAACAATTACTCATCTGACTGAATTGAAAGCAGAATTCATCAGATACTTTCGTGCGATACTACTATAGATGAGAAGTGCTAAGTCTGGAAATTCATTAGGAACCCATTTCAATGTGAAGTAGCTGATATTTCAGACGAAGTGCAAGAGGAGTTTCTTGAGTTAAAGTTCAACTCCTCGGCTGAAGAAGACTTCAAAAAAATTGGATCGAGAGACGTTCTGGGTCACGTACCTTCCGGTTTACCCTTTGATCTAACATCAAGCTATTCGGATTCTGACAATGTTTGGATCAACGTATCTTTGTGAAGCTGCATTTTCCACGCTCGTTGCTGTCAAGACCAAGTAAAGAAACAAGCTGAATGTTGAAGGGGACTTGCGTTGGGCTCTCTCTGGCATTCGACCATGCATTCAAGATCTGGTAGCTAAGAAGCAATGCCAAGTATCTCATTAAATGTCATCTCATTAAATATGCTGTGTATATGAGTGTTGCTTATGCAGAATTCTTTGTTCAATAAAAAGACTAAAAACATGCATTTTTTTTCAGTTTTTCCTTTTAATCCAGGAGGGATTTTTAATCATTTGGTTGAAGATTTGAGGGGCGGTGGGGGGGGGCGTGGAGGCAAGGACCAACTACTAGAGGGGGCGTGGTAGTAAAACGGTTAAGAGCCACTGATTTAAAAGGTGCAGCGTAGAGTGGTCACTTGTATTTGCAAAAGTGCAATGTTGGACCACGATGTTCTAGATTTGGTCATCAAATACCTCCCAAGTGGCTTGGAGTAGTCACTTGAAGGGTCTTGCAATCTGTCAAATGAAAATCAAAATATTCAGCATTGGGATTTGGTAGATCAAATTGTAACGTTTTGATGATAAAGAAATAATTTAATTTACAAGACCTTGATGACATATGATGATGATAGTTTCTTCACGGTTAACGCTGACAATGTGTTTGACTCCATTAGACAAGTTATTTGTGTTTTCATTTCAAATTTTTAATTATCAAGGAATGATTGCTGTTTGAAAGTTGAATGATTGTTGTTTTTTTGGGGGCATTTTGATTCTTGCACATCTTTCAATCTCCTTTTCCTTTGATGTATCCAAGGTCTGGTGCTGGCCCTTCATTACCATCTCCAGCTCTCCTTGATGAAGGAGGACCAAAGATGGAGAAAAGGGACAAGGGATCTGGAAAAGAAGAGGGAGGTTTGGGTAAAGGGAGGGTAGCAGGTACTTTAGGAAGAGGGAGAGGTGCCCAGCGAGCGAGAGGAGACACTGTGGGGAAGGAGAGATCTGAGGAGGTGGGCAAGGGAAAGCAGGAAAGAGCAACTGCTGCTGACTCCAAACGACGTGCAAAGGCCCGAGCTGGTGATGCAATATTGCAATTTGATCTGAACAATTTTGCAAGTGAGTCGTTTGTGCAATTGCATAGCTTTATACATGCTATCTATAAATATGATAACTCGCACCCATTAAAACTTTTTCAAAGCATTTTTTGATTTATATGTTTTTGTTTTTTTGTTTTTCTTCTTTTTATTTGTTTATTTTTGCCACTGTTTCCTTCCGTGCCTTTCTCCATCTCCCCTCTACTTCTGCATTCCTCCCACCTCACTATAAGGTGTGGTGGTAATAGATGATCCAGATGGAGGAGCTGTGAGTAGGGTGGAGGATGAAGGTGATAAGGAGGGGTTGGGTACTGAAGGGGATGGCCTGGATGATGTCGGGGTTGAGTTTACCCCCGTCATATCGCGGAGACAGAGGAGGGATGAGGGGAGGAAGCGGAAAGTAGAACCTGAAGAGAGTGGAAAAGAAAAGATTGAGGTAAGAAATATGCCTGCATTGGAAGGTGAGAGCAGTTTAAGGAAGTAAATGTCGATGGATCTATTTGAGAGGAAGTGATGTGGAGCTTTTTGTAGCAGAGCAGTTATGGCTCTACAGATTTATATTATTTTAAAATCCTTTTTCTTCAGGGAAATACTATTGTCTTCTCTTTGTTTATTAGAGCCTGCTTTCTTGTGTTTGTAATTTTCTGCCTTTGTTTGTTGTTCACCTTTCATTCAGTCATTACATTCATGAAAATGAATGAATAAAAAGTCTCGCATTATTCACCTCCCCTTTCCTCATTATTTGCACACAATGCTTGAAGGTATTCACATTTCACAATTGTTTTTGTTTAATGCAAGAAAAATACGCCAAAGTTTTGCATGATTTTAAATAATTAATTAATTTAAATCTCTTTTTCAGGCAAAACTCAAACCGTCAGACAGAAATGTAGCGAAGTTGCCCCCCCGACTTGCTCGGAATAGAAATATGGGATTGAAGTCTCACTCATCGAGCTTGGCTCCAGATTCCACCAACGTCCCTTTGCGTAAAAACTCTGGTTCCAAATCAAATGTCATCCCTTTCAAGCCACAGCATCCTACTCTCCACCAGACTGAAGCTTCAAATCCTGTCGCTCCCCCTATACTTTTGGATCCTCCCATTCCTAACGGAAAGTTGCTTAAATCATACTCGTCAGCTCTTCCCTCCACCACTGAACCTTCAGGTTCCGCGTCTCAATTGAATCTCGAACATTCAAGTCCAAACACCTCGGTGTTAAAAGCACATGGAACCGAACCATTTGAGACCGTGTTACCGTTGACCGGAGGTGGTCGTGGGGTTACGCAGAATGGGAAACCTCGAGATGTCCCAGGTGAGAGATATAAGAGAATTGACCTGCATATTTTTTGTTGAATGACTTTCCAATTTGTCTGTCAATGGCCCAGATCCTCATAATTACAAGGTACATATTTCTTTGCAAGATTAATTTCATATGATAAGAATAACTTGAGGGCTTGAGTTGGGATTTGATTTTCTATTTGATTCATTTACATTACCCTACTTCCTTTCCCTCCACAGTTGCTGCACCACCTGTTCCAAATGCCTGGGCCAAACCCTTGAACAGTCTGCAGGTGGGTCACCTGTTTGCCTTACTGATGCAGTCCGTAGCTCTTTCATGCAGTCCACTTTTGTCAATCATTATTGGATTCGCTATATATGCTAGATATCCATTATTGTCGGGTTTTCCGTGTGTGTGTGTGTGTGTGTGTGTGTGTGTGTGTGTGTGTGTGTGTGTGTGTGTGTGTGTGTGTGTGTGTGTGTGTGTGTGTGTGTGGCTGCAACGTGAGGCTCCACAGCACAAACCAGCAAACCGATTTCGATGAAGCTTTGCCAACATGTGCAGTATTTGTTGGGAATGTGCGCGTTTGAATTTCGTTGCCTAGCAACCACCCGTTGCTGTGCAGCGGCCGAAAAACCGCGTACAGTATTTTCAATACTTGTCCTTCAGTTTTGAATGTAGAGACGCAAGACTTCGGAATTAAACACTTCGAGATATTTAGAAAATTTTTACTCTAGCCGATTTTTGATTGAGGTTTTATTTTTCAAATGGGAGTCCTTCAAAAATCGGGTGTCTATTCACCGACATTTTTTATGAGGGGCTTAGGAAAGTGGGCGGAGCTAAGGGAAAGTGGACGTGGTTGATGAAAAGTGGGAGTGGTGTAGGAAAGTGGGCGTGGCTTATGGAAAGTGGGCGTGGCCTATGGAAAATATTGTGTGGCTCAGGAGGTATGGTAAAACAGCATTGAGAGACGTTTATCGGGTTTTCCGTGTGTGTGTGTGTGTGTGTGTGTGTGTGTGTGTGTGTGCAACGCAAGGCTCCACAGCACAAACCAGCAAACCGATTATTTTTCAAATGGTAGTCCTTCAAAAATAGGGTGTCTATTTACCATCATTTTTATGAGGAGTGCCAGTTGGCAAAATACGCAATAGGAAAATCTTGCCAGGCAGAGGAACAATTGTATGCGAACCAATACGTCTTGGCAATTAATCTTCATCGGTGGAACGGTCAGAATGAAAAGCATCGTATCCAGCACTTCAATCCTAGCGAATCCCTCGTCGCCTACCGGCTTGTTTATTTACTTGTTTGACCCAATTATAAACGTTCCTTTTGTCCTAACCTCTCTTAATGTCTGTCAGTTAAGGTTGCTGTATTTATTTTGTCTCTTCATTTGCATTCTAATTACCTCTGCAACCGAAGGTGAAGGAGGTTATGTTTTCACTCCTGTTTGTGAAGGAGTGAAATGTCTTTTGTTTGTTTGTTACTTGCAAAATCGGAGATTTTTCAAGTATATTGGGCAGTCAATTTTGTTTGTGTCTGTCTGTCTGTCTGTCTGTCTGTCTGTCTGTCTGTCTGTCTGTCTGTCTGTCTGTCGCCCACAGGTCACAATTTTAAACCGATCTTCGCAAAACTTCACCACATGGTAGACTTTGTCATAAGGGAGAAGCATATTGTTTTTGAGGTTAAAAAGGTCAACATAGTCCAAAGGTCAACGAACTTTGGTGAGATTTCTAAAATCCTCAATTTTCATCCGATTGACTTGAAACTTGAAGAGGATTTACATTTCAGGTCACTGAATTCAATCAGCCAATTATTTTTGAAGTCAACATAAACCAAAAGGCCAACATAGGCCGTATTTCTAAAATTGTCAATTTTCATCTGATTGACTTGAAATTTAAAGACGAGTTGCATATTTGGTCATTGAATTCAACCACCAATTATTTTTGAGGTCAAATTTGTTTGATGGATTTTGCAAGTGCCTTGCTCTGCACGACGTCTTCTTGTTTGTTTGTTTGTGTGCCGGATATCTCAAAAAGTTGTGGAAGTCTCCGGATAAAGTTTGGTGTGTGACAAGAACGAACTGATTAGATTTTGGTGAAGATCCAGATCCAACTACGAGAATTTTTTTTAATGATTCTTCACCATTGAGAGATGGGGCTAAACTAATATAGAGCACGATATCTCGAAAAGTTCGGATGGATTGGGATGAAACTTGGTGGACAGGTTAGGTGTGTGGCAAGGACGAATTGATTCGCAATAGTGGACATTCGAATCCTTATCTGGATACCAAAAACGATATAGTGCTGTTTCGCATGATATTTCAAAAATGTATTGGGCCTGATATGTTCTTGTGTATCAGGCATTGCGGGGCGGAGGTATGCGCTCTCTTCAGTGTCCTTGTTCTGTAATGTTTTTATATTTTTAATCTCTGTCTGTCTCGCAGAGGTAGTGCACTTACCTTTGAGCCATCTCATCCGTTTGATTTTCGGCCCCATTGTAAACTGTCAGATTGATGCTTCCCTTTCCATGCACAGAGTTGCATCAGAAAGTGTGCCGTCTCTCGGAAGCATGTGCAGCTGGATGTCCTGTCAAAGATTGGTGGACACGAAAGATTAATTGGTGGACGTTAAAGATCCCACGGTGTCCTTCATGATAAGTTGGCAAGTTATCACTTGCATTCTGGATAAATTACAAATACCTGCCAAAATCACTTTAAGTCAAACATCAGGTCTGGCCAGTCATCGATTCTTGCAAACTCTGGCCCCAAACTTCCCTCTCGGCTGACCCCACAAAGAATGTAGGATTAATTGGGTCTGTTGAAGTGTAGTTGTAGTTCCCGTTTCAGTTTCTCTCTCGAATTCTTCAGCTGCTGCCTTGACTTGCACTCATTTTTTCATCAACCGTTCAGTTGTGTTGCTTGGATTATAAAGTCAAAAGCAATCACTTAAGGCTGTCGTTGGTAAAACACTTTTCCCCATCCATGTCAGTTTGGCATGTGTCCACCTTTCGGTCTTGGGTGCTGGTGGTCCATAGTATTGGGTCGCTGAAATAGGTGACCCTTCTTGTCAGTAATTCTGTCTGTTTGTTTGGATGTTTGTTCGTTTGTCATCAGCATAATTGGTAGTAAACGTGGGCAGATTTTGACCAAACTCGGGTGGTAGGCACATCTTATGACCAAGTGCTTTGGAAATTGTGATGGTTGCTTGGGACGCTTTGGTTCCCAAGCAACAACCGAAAAACCTTCAAAATCGGTACCGTTCACGCGAAATGAATTCCGAAAGCCATTATCCCACGTAGGGTTATGAAATTTGGCACGAATGATCTCCAGGTGATGCTCTATCAAATATATTCCGTTTTTGTGTTGTATGGAATACTTTACCCGCAGCACCCCCTACAATTAGGGTATGCGTGTAAATTGGCAAAAATTGAAGACCCCCGAGCGACCAGTTGAATGCATCGATACGAATGAAACTTTGCAGGTTCATGGTACTCGATGAGTACTACAACTTTGCCTCAGGACATTTTGACCGATTTCGCTTAGGTCAGGGGTCAAAGGTCAATTAGTGCAAAAATCGATAATATGCGAGAGCTGGAGGTGCCTTCGCGCCAAATGCTACTCCTCTTCGGGTTATGGTCGGATGGTCATGAAAATTCACCAATCGTCTGGAATACATTGTGCACAAACGATCGAGCCGGATTTTCGATTTAGATCTTTGTTCACCCACAGCACCCCCTCGAACTTCGGGAATTTCCGATTTCAAACCGCATTTTCAGTACTTTTCATTCAAATCGATACCGAGTAGTTATCAGAAGATGGAACTGGATGAGATTTGATATGCATAATCTTAAGGTGATTCCCTATCCGCTATATGACATCCATTTTGCTCTATATCTTATAGTTTCCATGCTCGGCGACCCATTGCCGCCTACCGGCTTGTTACTCTCTTTATCTGTATTTTAGCACTTCACTATCAAGCCTTTCATTTTCCTACCATCCTCTCCCATGTGTTCTACCTTTAGAGTTCAAACTTTAAACTCTAAACTAACAGCACAGCCGTTAAACTTTAAAGGGTTCTACAGCTGGTTCTCGTTTTGCTCATGTTCTTGATTTCTTCATCTTAAATTTAAAGTCTAGCTAATTGGTGGTAAATTTAGAGTGTCTGTCAGTCATCTTGTTAAAACACTCTATGCAGCATTATTACTAAATTTGAGTCTCATGGAAGAGCTAGAACTTTGAACAGAACACACCAATGCAGGTAATCACACTCACAGCAGTGTAGAAGGACACATTGAGGAAGAACGATGGAGTAAGGGGGAGAGATAAGGGGTGAGCAATCTGGATACAAGCTCAAGCACACGTCGAGGGTTGACACGGAAAAGCAGGGCGGAAAGGGCAATGAAACAAATGGAGGGAGGAGAAAACAATAACCAGGAAAGGAATGAGGGCATAAAAGATCATCTGTATGGATGGGGGATGACCTGAGGAAGTCAACAGCCATCTTGAAGTTCAAATGCATGCTGATCATTTCTCCAAGTCAGCATACACAGATGGAAATGTTTTAAATGTTTTTCATTTTGTTTTTATCTCGTGCATTTTAACTTTCTCCTCTTCTTGCCCATCTTCTTTCTTTGTCTCTCATCTGGGCAAGCAAATGTCAGCTTCTTGCCTGTCAGTGCCTCACAATGGTTTTATTTTAGATGTAGTCTGTAGTAATGATGTGTAAACCTTCCTTTTGCCTATTTTTTTTGATTGAGATCCAGGATGCCAATTGACGTACATATTTCCGTTTCTTTCTCCATGCTTGTAGCCCTCCTCCACAGCCTCGACTCTAGTCTTCTCTGCTCAGCCCAATCACACTGTTCCTGCTTGCGCACCTGCTGTACAAACTACAGAGATGCGGCCGAAGGAGCAGAGATTGAATGGACGCTCTCGGACAGAGAGCAATACACAGAAAGATGTGGATGAAGGCTCTGGGGTAAGGGATCATCAGAAATTATAACTAAATTCGGGTTTAAACCACGACCGAGTTATACCAAAGCCTTTGAAAATGGTACGTGCTGCTTTATGGCTTGACATTCAGCATTTAAAAGGATAAAAACATAAGCAATCCCCATAGGTGGCAATCATGGGAAGAAGAAATTCCTCCTGAAGAAATGCCCCATTGATTGTGGTGATAAAGGAGGTGTCATTATTGCAATGTCGCTGGTACCCAGAGTGCCCCAGCAAGTGATTTCACTTCCCCCTATTTCAGTAGCTGTGTTTGTCTTGTCTGTATGTCCATGTGTGTGTAAGATGTGTGAGTGGCAGCTCGATTACAAGCCTTAGTTCTTGTACAAATTGATTTTTTTTTTTTTTTAAATGACATTAATTTTGAGAATTGTATTAAAAAGTAATGAGAAGAATAAAATGACTCGCCACGTGTTGAAAAAAAAAAAAAGAAAAGACAATGCATGTTTGCATTCAAAACACCTCATTCAAAACACCTCATTGCACTTGAAAACGTGGGGGACAGGAATAACTGCACTGTAAATGGTGGAGATGTGTAATGTCCTCCCTCACCTGGAGGTGGCGCTACAAGATACACATTTACATAGAGAATTTGCATTCCTCCCCTCCTGTCAAGACCACCGGCAAAGATATAAACACCTCCATACATTATTTGGGATCATGCTGATGTAGCATGTCTGGGTGGAATTGGCCCACAACTGGAGGAGGAGCACTGCTACAAACAAACGCACAAACACCGGTCCATGAATTATAGTGAGGATAAGGGAAGAAAGGGGGAAGTGATTGTGAATTTAACGTTTTATCTTTATTTACTTTTAACATTGTTCACAAATGGGAACAGGAATAACTCGGGCATGATCGACCAACTGGCCTTCTCTTGCGCCAAAGTTCTTTGTGTATATTTGTGTAACGTTGTTAAGAACAGGAATAAATGTGGAGGGGAGGACAGATAGTTGGGGGTGAGGCTGCATAGAGTTGGAAGAGTGAGTTTGAAATGTTGCGAAGGTGGAATGGACTTGGGGCTGGAAGGGAAATTGAGTACTTGGGGTTTGGGGCAGTTGAGGACTTGAAGAAGAAAGGGGGAGGGGATGACAGAGTTGGCTTGGGGAAGGAAGTGCAGAGAGGGGACAGAGTTGGGATTGAGGGGTGTGAGGATTTGAATAAAGGGGGAGGGGAGCACAAAGTTTGGGTGTGGTGGGAGGGGGGTTAAGGACATGGGATTATGTGTGGCTGTGGGGTGAGGCTTGGGACCTGAAGTCACATTTTTGGGGTCTTTGGGGTCTTTTGGGTCTTCAGGGTCTTTTAGGTGTTTGGAGTATTTTGGGTCTTTAGGGGTAACACCCCTTTTGAAGATAATTTAGGGTGTGCTTATCATGAAAAACCAAAATAAGCCTTACCAAAATGGCGGTGTGCCATCTTGGTCAGTCCTCTGTCAGTTCGTAAGAGTATAAAGCCGCCATATTTTTTTTGTTTGGCCTGCTCAATAATGCCTTGGCTTGGAACAGGCTGCAACGATTTCTTAGCGATAAAGTTTGTGTTTTTTCACTTATTTCTCACTTGTATCATCGAATGCCTGAACATGCCTACAAATTGCTGGATATATTGCAATGCTTATAAACACCTGGACACACCAGCGTTTGTGGCTTTATTTAATTTTTGCACATGCCATAAGCTCCAGGTCTAGAATGTCTTCAACTAAGCCAAATTACAAAATGTAAGCTCCAGAAAGGAACTTAGTAGCAGGTAGGGCTGCTAAAAAAAAGTGTTAATTGTCCAATTTGGACATAGTTTCATATATTGGCATCTCTGGGAGGTGTTGAAAATGACAGATCAGCAATCGTTATTTGCTTGCCAAGCCAGCTGTTCCTTCTCAACCGTTTTGCTGGAGTGCTTCCTTGAGTGCGTTAGTGACTTGGTGAGCGCTCCACAATACTTACACTGTCACCGAATACTGTATATCGATTTAATTGAACAAAGTTCAGGGACCACTTGCCTGTGTTGGCCCCACGTTGTTCTGCCATGCGTTAGGCGTTCACTGGCCCTTTGAAAACGTGCATTTTATTTTACACCAAGTTTCCCATTTTTTGTACGATCTTTTTTCATTATATGTCCTGTTACTTCGGCAAAGATAAATACATGCAAAACGAGAAGGGCACACGGCGGAGCGCATAACTCCGCCACGTAATGCCTGATCCACGAGAACATATCGGGCCAATACATTTTTGAAATATCATGCTATGTATCGTTTTTGGCCTGATCTCTCAATGGTGAAGAATCACTTTAAAAATGTAAGTAGTCGGATCCGGATCCAGATCTTCACCAAAATCTAATCAGTTCGTCCTTGTCACACACCGAACCTGTCCACAAAATTTAATCCAAATCCGTCCACAACTTTTTGAGATATCGTGCTATATATTAGTTTAGCCCCATCCTCTCAATGGTGAAGAATCACTTTGAAAATGTTAGTAGTCTCATCCGGATCCGGATTTTCACCAAAATCTAATCAGTTCCTCTTTGTCACACACCGAACCTGTCCACAAAATTTAATCCAAAACCGTCCACAACTTTTTAAGATATCGTGCTATATATTGGTTTAGCCCCATCTATCAATGGTGAAGAATCACTTTAAAAATTTTAGTAGCTTGATCCTGATCTTCATCAAGATCTAATCAATTCGTCCTTGTCACACACCGAACCTGTCCACAAAATTTAATCCAAATCCACAACTTTTTGAGCTATCCTGCACACAAACAAACAGACAAACAAACAAGCAGTCATAGACTGGTACTTACGAAATCGTCAACTTGACCTCTGACCTTGTCTAATAAAAGCTGTCTCGAGAGAAGGTAGCGACGCAAACCAGAAGTTTCTACGATGATTCTGTACCAAACCATCAAAATTGAATGTTTGACCTCACTGTCACCTTGACCTTTGACCGATTTTGACCAAAATCGAATCAGCACTAGCCATCACCCTCCTGAATAACGTGGTGTAATTTGACGTTGGAAGTTTCTTCCGTTTTCGAGTTATAACTTTTTTTTGGATGTTTTACCTCACTGTGACTTTGATCTTTGACCGATTTTGGCCAAGATCTAATCAGCGCTAGCCATCACCCTCCTGAATCACGTGGTGTAATTTGACATTGGTAGCTTCTTCCATTCTCGAGTTATCGTGCCTACAAACAAACACACAAACACACACACAAACAAACAAATAAAAACAATGTCACCCGCAGGGTGACCCGTATTTTGCAAAAAGGTGACCACGTGTGACTTCTTTTCTTTAAGGTCACACTGAGGTGAACAGAACTGCTCGCCACCAGGAGCGACTCCTTGAGATATATCTGCCTACGAGAGATTCCGATGAGAATCGTTCTACAGAGTAACCATGAAAAATATGCGTTTGCCTCATAACGTCACCAAATGACGTCATAATGTCTCAAGCTTGACATATCTAGAAAGCACTCATCGAGGTGTTCAATTTGAGGTACTACACGATATGGTTCCTAAAACTTGAAAATTTGACCTTGGGGTCAAATATGTTTGACCTCAGGCGCTAACCATGAAGGTCAAGGCCAATCGCCACCAAAAATTAATCAGCTGAGCGCCAGACCATGAAATATATTCCCATGAAGTTTTAAGACGATCCGATCAAAATTACTCAAAAAATAAGGGTTTCGTCGACTCCCCTGATTTGCGACAAAGTGACCTTGACCTTTGACCTTTGACCTTGACCTTCAAAATTTTGTGCACTGAAAGGGACCTCTATAGGCCTCTGATTTGCGAAGTTACAAAAATTTCCAATGACAACTGTGCTCTGCAGAGTGATTTATACGTGATTACAGACCAAAAAAACAAAAAAACATGAAGGTCAAGGCCAATCGACACCAAAAATTAATCAGCTGAGCGCAAGACCATGAACTATATTCCCATGAAGTTTGAAGACGATCCGATCAAAATTACTGAAAAAATAAGGTTTTCGTCAACTCCCCTGATTTGCGCCAAAGTGACCTTGACCTTTGACCTTGACCTTCAAAATTTTGTGCACTGAAAGGGACCTCTATAGGCCTCTGATATGCGAAGTTACAAAAATTTCCGATGATAACTGTGCTCTGCAGAATTTTTTATACGTGATTACAGACAAACAAACAAACAAAAAAAAACATACAAGCTGACACATATCTTGCAAAAACTTCGTTTTGGCAAGATAACAAACACACAAACAGAGGACGGAAGTCATCAATATACTTACGAAATCTTTAGATTTCGTAAGTCATAAAGGATGTCAGAAGAACGTGTTGCACGCTTTGAACAACATCGCCCGTCGGGTGGATCCTCTGCTCTGGTATTAATAATTATCATAAAGGTAATAGCGTGACCCCTCACCCCTTGGCTCCCATTGGGAGCATGTCCTCGTGTTAATAATCACCCGTGTTTATGAGAATTGGGATCTGTGGCTATAATTTGCATTTACGTCTTCTAATATCTCAACATTGTATCTTTTTATTGTTGTGGTTATCTCTCCCTCTCCCTGTCTCTTTTTCTCTCTCTCTCTCTCTCTCTCTCTCTCTCTCTCTCTCTCTCTCTGTCTGTCTGTCTGTCTATCTCTCTCTGTCTCTTTCTCTCTCTCTCTCTCCTTCTCTCTCTTTCTTTCTCCTTTAGTCTCTCCTTTACCCCTTGTGTACCTCCCTACTTATTAGTTTTCCTTAATTTTTTTTATATCTTTATCGTGTGCAATCTGTCGTCTTTGACAATATGCACATCTTCACGGCTTTCATTCCTGCCCGTGAACCCTGGTCATCTTCGTCATCATATACATATAACATTTTTCTTCATGTCCTCTCCCAGCCCCTTTTTTCTGAACCATTGGCCTTGTCAAGTACTCCTCCACAAGGCTCCTTGATACCTAACTCTGAGGGAGAGGGCATGGAGAGAAGGGAAGAAGAATGCAACGAAGAGAACAGTGGGGAAAGAGAGAATGAAGCTCTTAACCCGACCAACATTGGAAACATGGTTATTACTCATTCTTTCTCTTTCTTATTCCTCCTTCCTTAATCAATCCTAAGCTTCTCTGTCTCTGCATTATCATTTCAGGCAGTTTATTGTAAACCAATAAACCATCTGTTTCCATTCTAGAACCCTTTTATTGACTTCAGAATCTATTTGTTATCATTCCTCCATATTGTCAAGCAAATCCACCATATAATTGCAGTTATATGGTGACTTTAATTGACTAAAATAGCGTGAAGTTAAACTGTTCATTGTTTTGATTATGTGGCAAGCTTTGTTTGCTGCTTTGTAGGGCAAGAGGAGGTAGCACTCGGTAAAGTAAATTCAGAGAAGTGTTTGTCCGACTGCAAAGATAGTGGAACAGTATGAACTGAGAGACAAAACGAGGGACCCTTGTGCATTACGACTCAACACCTGATCCTTGTTCCCAACACCAGCCTACCTTGCTGTCTGAGCCGACAAGTCCTTCATTAGTATCTCCCTCTTCTTCAGATCTCACGCTGAAGGTAAGAAAATTATTTCAGGAGAAATGTCATTATTATTCTATTTTCTTCAAACTTGTTATTTTACACAGCTGTCTTGTGCTGTGCGAATTATTACCTGGAAGTGCATGATAATATTTCCTTAGTTACCTTGTAGTTTGGAGAGCGGGAGTGGTTGGGAGACTTCACTTCTCAGGATCATCTCTAGTTTTGTGACGCGTTTCATTTGCGGTATTTTAAGGTGTCCTACCAATATAAGGTGCAAGTCTTCGCACTCTCCCCACAATCCCTTGCACTCTTTTGCTCATTGTTGTGCACCTCACCCGTTGACAGATGGAATCTGCTCGAAAAGCATGGGAACGATCTCCTCGGGGAAGAGCAACTGTACCCCCTCCACCTGCCGTGGCTTCTCCTTCCCTCCCTTCTTCACCCCTTTCTCCTCATCCAATTTCGTCATCCCCGAGCACACCCACAGCAAATCAGGTTGCTGTGGTGATTGGCCCAGCAATGGGAGGGGCCTGCCCCTCTCCCTCAACTGGGGCTCCATCCACTCCTGCTGCAATAGTTCTTTCTATCGGTTAGTTTTATTGATATGAGATTTATAATAAAGTTCATATCGACAATTCCCTCACGTTTTTTTGTTTTTAATGTAATAATATTGAATCATAATTGAAAGAAAAAGCATTCTATTAATGCAAGGAAACGCCTCACTCCAGAAATAGAACAGATGTCCCACACGTGGACACACTGTCTGCCATTGTGGTGATGTGGCAGAACTCTAACATTCATTTTCTTTCGAGGGAAGCTGAACTCAGATGCCAAAAACTAAGAAAGACTCAAACTGATCTTTATCAACAATATTTTAAATATATCTTTCTTTTTAATTGATTAAGTGAATAAAATGCAGTTGCCGCTGACCTCTTAATATTGGACGACAAGTAGTTCGCAATCCACCATGAACCCTGTGTCTTTTATAGCCTGAGGACTTGTGTTTGTCTTTTATTGATGATGACCTCACAACGGACCTTGTCATTCATGTAAGCATATCTGAGTGAAAAAAATTAAAATATGCTAGCCGTGAGAACCGAACTCTGACTTGTGCTTCCTCAGAGCTGGTCACACCATGGACTTCAGTCTTGGCAATAAACTAGATCGGTGAAGTGGTTTGAAGATCGACAAATCAACACGAATCATCATTAACAGTAGACGGGAAGTATGATAGTGCAGGCTTTGACACCTTCTTCTTCTTCTTATTCTTCTTGTTCTCGTTCTTCCTCTTGTTCTTCTTCTTGTTCTTTTTGTTCTTCTTCTTGTGTTCTTGTTCTTCTTCTTATTGTTCTTGTTCTTCCTCTTGTTCTTGTTCTTCCTCTTGTTCTTCTTCTTCTTCTTGTTCTCTCAGAGCTGGTCACACCATGGACTTTGGTCTTGGCAATAAACTAGATCGGTGAGGTGGTTTGAAGATCGACAAATCAACACGAATCATCATTAACAGTAGACGGGAAGTATGATAGTGCAGGCTTTGACACCTTCTTCTTCTTATTCTTCTTGTTCTCGTTCTTGTTCTTCCTCTTGTTCTTCTTCTTGTTCTTTTTGTTCTTCTTCTTGTGTTCTTGTTGTTCTTCTTCTTATTGTTCTTGTTGTTCTTCTTCTTATTGTTCTTGTTCTTCTTCTTGTTCTTCTTGTTCTTGTTCTTCCTCTTGTTCTTCTTCTGGTTCTTATTTTTGTTCTTCCTTTTGTTGTTCTTCTTCTTCCTCTTTTTCTTCTTCTTTTTCTTCTTCCTCTTGTTCTTCTTCTTCTTCTTCCTCTTGTTCTTCTTCTTCTTCCTCTTGTTCTTCTTCCTCCTCTTGTTCTTCTTCTTCCTCCTCTTTTTCTTCTTTTTCCTCCTCCTCTTGTTCTTTTTCTTCTTCTCCTCTTGTTCTTCTTTTTGTTCTTGTTCTTCTTATTGTTTTTGTTCTTTATTCTTCCCCCCCCCCCATGTTTTTGTGGGTTTGGCTGGTGGAAGCTTGGCCCAAGTCTTTCACAAACCAGCTGGCTCGGCCTGATGTTCCACTAACATTGGGATAGGAATTTGTAATTTGTTCATGGTGCCGGCAATAGCTTGTCGACTCTTCGCGAAGGACACCACGGGATCTTTAACGACCACGAATTAATGTTGGCAGACGAGACGCCAAGTTTAACGTCTATCTGAGGGATGGCACACACTGATGAACTTCCATGCCTGTGAAACACCGGGATGACAGTTTAAAGCTGGGTCAAGATTCAAACCCAGGCTAGTCCACTCAGAGGGTAGTGTGCGTACCTCCTAGGCCATCCTGTTCGCCCAGGTCACTACAACATAAACGTTACTTAATTACACAAATGACAGATTATTTATTTTTATTGTTGTTATTATTACTTTTAATTATCTTTTTATCATTTATAATTAATTATATCTGTCTCTGTCTCTTGCTCTCTTTGTGTAGCAGAGCAACCAAACGTATGCAAAGTGCGGCCTCAACAGCTGCTGGAATCGAACATCACATCATCTACATTTCCTCAGTTACCGTGTCCACCTCCAGCTCTTCCAAGTCCATTGTTCCTCTCACAAGGTAATTCTTTATTCCTGTTGGATGGAATCAACAATGTCAATTGAAGTACTGAATGTCGTGATAAAACGAGAAGATGAGGTTTTAGGCATTAACCCTTTGTCAGCAAAAGAGTGACTTATTTCATTTATTTTTGCTCAGACGAAGGGTTAATGCCAGAAACGTCAGCTTCCCCTTACTTCTCTCGGTGGTTGGCTTACCCCAATCAACATCCTTTTGATGCCATCCATTGTTCTACTACCTGTCTGCTGATGCAGAACGACACTAGCCTTCACGGTTGAGACGAGTCATTCATTCTACTTTATTCCTTCTCCCTGGACCCTTCACATTTTGAGGAATGTTTTTGCATCCCTTATTCTTGATATATTAACATAACCCTGTCATCTCCATTTTTTGTCTTGATGTGTATATGGTCTGTCTGAGTTAATAATCTTTGTTTCTATTTTCCTGTTTGTGCCCTGACTTCCTGAATTGCTTGTTGGTCTGCATGACCTTTTGAATTCTGCACACATCAAACTTTTTAATCCTCTTTCCATATCATCTGACTGCATGTTCCATGTGGCTCTCTGCAGGTAGTGGCAGCCAGTACCCAACATTGTACCAAGTTGACCCAAACCACGTGTTCCCAATCGCGAGGCTTCCCCATGCCTTGCACCCTGCACCCACATACAACACAACCCTGTCACAGGTACCACGCTCAGCATGTCTCTCTCCTCATTGATGAGGTGTGGAGTTTTACAAGTGATGCTCTCTGCCTTGTTTTACATCATGGCTCCCGTTGTCATGTCATGTCAAACAGCACATAATGCCTTGCCTCCACTCATATTATTCGGGGAAGCTATGTTTCCACAAGTTCAGTAATTCCTCGCATAACGCGTTTTCGTTTTATGCAATTTCGTTATTAGGCGGTTGATGAATTTAGGACCATTTTTCGTATAGCACGTTGATTTTCGATATTACATGATTGCGGGAAAATCACCCGGCCGTCACTCCACGCCGACTAAACTAGTGCTAGATGTGCCGCGGGATGCTCGGCGTGTGTGGACTCATACCAAACACGTGGAAAACTGAGGGTTCTTTGGCAGCCATCTTAGTATTTGCGCACATCAAATGTGTCGCGGATTTATCTGCTAAACTTATCCCGTAATACAGTATCTTGTGTGTGCATCCTTCGACACCATGATTGGTAAGGGTGAAATTAAAATTAAGAAACAAAGGAAAGCTATTTTGTTAAAAGTGAAATCGAAATTGATCAAGCAATTTGTAAGAAAGGTGAACGGGCAGTGGACATTGGCGAGTGCTTGGACTTACCGAATCCAATTTACAAACGATTCGTACAAATGCTTATAAAATCAAAGCGAGTGCTCAGTGTTTCACCATTTGCTGCAACGGAAGTGTCGTTCGCGATCGGGAAGATGGAACGCTTACTTGATGGAGCCCCTCAATAACTTCACACCATCGCCCCTCCACTTCTACCATCACCGCAAGCAACAACATTGAACATATCAGGTTCATGAAATTATGTTTTACTTGCAGATACCTGTCTGCGACAGGTATGGGGGACAGGACGGATCACAATACTCGGTTACGGTAGTTTCTTTGGATGCTTTGTGCCGCATTCAACAGCTCAGTTCATATTGGTGGCGTGTCTGGGGGCCCATGGTAGCGTTTTGAGAATGGTCACTTTAGATTGTTAGCCTTGACACAAAGTGCCAGATGAGTAACACAAACGTTTTGACATATTCGTCGTTTCTACATTATCCCCATCAACATATTAACAACATGGCAGGATAAAAGTCGTAAATGCTGAGTTGAACGAACGTCCTGAACTCATAGTTAAGTAAAGCACGTCGTCTGGGACCCGGCCGTCGGTTTGCCGCCGAACGCTGCTGATTGTGACGTCATCGATTCCCTCTTTGAAATTCTATGTATATTCGATTTTTTGAATCCGCCATCACCTGCGTAAATACATGGAACACATAACGTGAAGATTTCGGAAGTATGAACAGAATATGTTTGGAGAAAAGTGTTAGAAGTTCCAGGCTTACTCCCATTATATTATGATTTTAATTTCATTTTTAGGTCAGCTCGCTGACCTAATATAACCGTTCGATGTCCTCAGATCTGTCTGTCCCTGTCTGTCTGTTTGTCTATCCGTCCGTCTGTCAACAATTTTTATTTTTCTATCTCCTACTTGACGTCTCGGCCGATTGAGTTATAACTTGACACGATAATAATACGAGTTGCTCTCTATAGATCGTCTGAGCCCTTTTTCGCATTTTCGCCTCGAGGTCAAGGTTACAGGGTCATCAAGTGCAAAATGATGGATTGGTCGAATGGCCTATAAGGAAGCATCGGACGGCTATAATGCATCACGGTTTTCATGGGGATTATTAACAAGATTTAATTTGACGAACTAGTTTCTCATTACCTCTGTCGTCTGGCCCTGTTTATTGGGCAACACGAGGTCCGCTGACTTCAACACTGCTTCACGTGGTTATTTTAAGTTCAATTTAAATTCCGTTTTTACTTTTCATCGTCGCTAAGGTTGATTCACACTCGGTTGCATCAAATTTTGTGAAAATTTAATGTTTATATCCTTGGTCGTGGAATGCATTGCAGCGAGTGGTAGCTTCCATGGCCTTCCATCCGTTTCCATGCCATATAACGAGGCTGTCTTAAGTTCTAGTTGATTTCTGTTTTCACTTTTGGGACCTTCTGGTGCATCTACACTTTTAATGAATATAATTTTCATGCAAATCTGCTCAGAAACACACTTTTCATGAGGAAAATATATTCAATTCAAATAACTGAGACTCTGGAAGGGATACCACATGCTTTCCGTTCATGCTTCACCTCGTAAGCTGTCCTCCTGAGGGACTGCTTATTCGTAGCGTCTGTGAGATTAATGTTTATATTTTAGATGGTTGGGGATGTGCTCTACAAGTATCTGAAAGAATTCCAGTGAAAAATGGACGAAAATTTTTGTAAGGGCATTTCGTCCAACGGCGAGCTGGCTGGTCACGTGACGCCTCGCAGACGTGCAGGCAGTGAGTGATTGAGCTTCTCGGTGGCCCGAGGGTCCTTTTTAGTTGGGGTCCAGCTCTGTCCTGGATACAGCCATTAAATTCACACACTTAGAGTATTTCTTTCATGGCCATAAACGTGGGTTTGAAAATTGTATAATGATGTTGGAAAAGATTCCTGCAATATGGAGATTTTTGCTTCGAGCGGCCTCACGCGTTTATTTTAAATTCAATTTGAATTCTGTTTTCACTTTCCGTCGACGCTAAGGTTCATTAACACTCGGTTGCATCAAGTTTTTGTATCCGAGCTGACCGTCAAACCCGCTCAGGTGTATTTTATTTAAATGCATAAGTGACTTTCTTTCTCTCATTCTTCCCCATCCACCCACGTCCTGACACACAATCTCCATCTATTATATTGTTTCTGATGGTAAAATTACTTTATCTTGCGCGTTTTCAGCTAGCCCGGTAAATTTTCGCAACGCAACTACTGTCTTAAAGGAGGAATACCCAGACCAAGAAATAACCATGAAGTCGAATTGATTAAACTGTCTCCTTATGAGACATCAAAATTGGAGGATTTATTGTATTGGTGTGGGTCTGGCCCATGCTCACGTCAATGTGTAAACGTAATCGGGTTGATGTCCTTCAGGTGTAGCTCGCAGCATGTTCAACTGGGTCCAGGATGCCATGCGGTTGTTTCACGGGATGCCAATCCCTGTGCGCAGTGATAAGTGGAGCATCTGTAATACCAACGTTCTGTTGGAGACCAGGCAGAGGTTTTTTTCTGGACAAGTTGGCTTTAATACAAGTCTAGGCTCATGGAGGGGCTAAACGTCAAAGGGCAGCAGGTTTAGAGACTACCTAAAATGGTGTGGGCAAGGGGATGGACATCCACAATGAGGGATAACAAGAACAAGTGACAATGGAACTGAGTGTGTGGAAGAGATCATGGATGTGCATGGGTGAACATGTGAGGTAATGATGGGCAGCATATTTGAAAGACGGAAGTGAATGAGACGATACAACAGACACAGGGACACAATCAAGGTAATAATTAGTATAATTTTAAAGCTGATTTTGTCTTTCCAATGAAACCTCAAGATAAAACCCTGGCTCTTGCACACATCCCTTTGGGAGTTGTTGGCTTTGGTATATTAAGGAGACATCTCTTTATCTTTCCCAATTTCCAGCCCCCAGCACTCCAAGCACTTCCTCTTTACTCCACCCTTCAGGCTCCACCTACCTCACAACCTCAAGATGTCTTCAATCTCTTCAGGTTCCTCCTTCCTTGCCTCTCCGAACGTGTCTTCCTTCCACTCTTGAGATCCTTCCTCACTATTTCTGTGAAAACTCTCATTTTGTCACTTTGATGTCTCTTTTTTTTCTCAAGTTTAACTGGAAAACCTATTAGTTATCTATCACATTGCCTCCACATTTTATTTCATTTTCTTGTCTCGGTCTGCCTTCTGTTTTATTTTCATTTGTCCTGTTCACAAGTCTTCCCCTCTTTTTCTTGCAGGTCCCCACCACAACCTTTCCTCCAGCCCAACCCCTCCCCTATGGTCCTTTCTGGAGGAGGTGCGGCTTCTGTTGGGGCAGGACATCAGGCTCCAAAGCCTGCATTTCTAGGCGGGGCTTTTCCCACGGACCCCACAAAGGGGCTAGGTTTTAGCCCCCAGCATCCAATGCCCCAACCTCAGCCACTCCCACATCAGCCTCCTCTTGTTTTTGACTCAGGCAGCCATCTCGCTGCTGCGGCCATGATGGAATCTCAACTTTTACAGGTGGAAAGGAAGAGAGGGGGCATTGCATAGAATGTGGGAGGAAAAGATTGATGGGGGGGGGGGTTGAGGGGAAGGAGGTGTTTTGAACTTTAATCATCGAAAGCTTGCAATGAGATGACATAACACACTTTTCACTTGTTTTTTTTTTTTCCTGGAATTTTAAACTAAATATTTAATTGAGTACTTTATTACAATGCCCTCCCCACCCAACCCCAACCCTAGGCCGGCCGGCCTCCTCTTGGCATCTTCCCCACGCCAATACCTCCTCAGCCTCAGCCTGGGTTCTACCCATCGCCATCAATGTCTCCATCCTCACTGTCGCAGGTTTTTTGGGGGGGGTTATTTTTACTCTCTCAACCCATTCACCATCTTGAATTGTTTGGTTGTCATTTCCTTTCTTTCAATCCCACATAGCTCTTCATCAACACTCTTGGTGTACAAAAGGAAAAACCATCAGGCTATTTCCGAGCAGCCTTTGCTGGAAAGCTGGCATATAATGGTGTCTGTGCACTAATGGAACATGATGTGGTAAATCTCATCTTTGATGAAGAGGATGATTTGTTTTTAATATCTCCTTCAACCCCTTGTTCGTAGTTGATAATTATGCTTAATTCCACAACTTGAGCTGCAGTTTTTTTGTTTCTGTTTTTATTGCAATTACTTTTATTGAATGAACTTTCATTATGTATTTAATTACTTTGCTAGTTGTTTTTCCAGCTTGAAGTGTGTAGGAGTATATAACAGGGTTTTTATTTTTTTTACCCCACACCACCCCTCACTCCCTAATTATTTGATTTTGCTGGCATTGCCCTTTACATTTGTGTGTGTGTGTGTGTGTGTGTGTGTGTGTGTGTGTGTGTGTGTGTGTGTGTGTGTGTGTGTGTGTTTTCTCTTTTATTTTCTTCTTCAATGTACATTTGAAAATAGTAAGCTCCTTAGCAAACAGAGCTTTGTTTTAGCAGTTGCCCTTTTATTTCAGCGTGGCGACATCACGCTGTTATATAATTTACTCTTTTTTTTTTTCTCTTCCAGCTCCCTGTCCAGCTTCCAGCCTATCAGATTGCCTCGCCTCCTGCTCCACCACTGTTGTCTCTTCCCCCGGGAGGAGTAGGAAGCGCTGCACCTTTGGGGAACCAAAGGCAAGGGAAGGTGAGAAGAACTGCACCGATACAGAGATATCGAATATATTTATATATAATAAATACGAAATTGAAGAATGTTGGGTGGTAATGGGGAATTTAAGTGAACGTACACATTCCACACAAAATACATTTATTTTGGAACGAATGGATTTATAAATTAAAAAAAAAAAAAACTTGCTCAAAAAACTTAACACAAAGACCTTCTTTCCTTAGTCACTTGAAATTACGACTTTGAGCAATATTTTCTGCCCCTTCTACCACCTTAGCTCATGTCATGCTATTTTTTACAAATCTGGTTGGAACATTTTTGTGTTCCTTCTTTTACTTACATATCTTTCCACTTGTATCGTTTTTTTCCAACAAGGTTCTGTCTTGTATTGATATGGACGTAGCCAGGACTCCTCCAATTACATCCTCTCCATTCCGGTAAACATTTCCTCTTCACTTGCCGTCGCTATTTCTTACTTGGTCATGGTGCAATATTTCCACCTCACTGTTGAGACGTGAGCTTTGGATCATACGTCTGTGTTTTATTCCCTCCAGCTCGGTAAGTCCGGTATTGGGTGTGCGGAATGTGGTACAGAGAGGAACGCAGGTGTACCAGCAACTTCAATCTTTGCAGGTGAGGGCAACTCACGTGTTTTTTTTTACAGGCACAACGGGCACCTTGTTAAATGAAACTTAGTATATGTAATCAACATTGGGGGGACGCATGAAATATGTAACGATTTTTTGGATTTGACCGCCAGTTCATGCCCCAGCGGGTGGGGACTTGTGGTCAAAAAAAGGTCAAAACAAGATTTTTTTTTAAAAACTCAATTAGATATTGGATCATTCCTGGTGGAGCTCTTTTCCATCTTTCAACTTTGCTTTTGGTGGGAAGTGTTGGGATTTGTGATGGTGTGCCATCGACTTTCCTCTTGTTAGGTCATCTCTACCGAGATGACCTAATAAAGCCGGACCAAATGTCCGTCCGTCCGTACGTCTGTCCGTCCGTCAACAATTTTTCTTTCCGATCTTGATGAAACTTAGTATGTGGGTAGAGGTCGATGAGTGTTGCACAATGATATAACTTTTGTCCGGGTTCAAGGTCAGGGACGAGGTCACGAGGTCACGTAAGTTATAAAAATCCCTATTTTCAAAACCTATCTAGTCTGCCATTCTACAAGATATTCGGCAACTGTTTATTGATTATGATAGTAATAAATATTATCTTGTATCTAACCGGACAGATTTTTGAATTTCTGTCCCGTTTGGCCGCCACATAACCTTTAAGATGGTCAAAAACACCTCCCGGTACAAAGAAAACTTTTTACTTCCGTTATTGATGAAATTTGGTATGTGGGTAGAGGTCGATGAGTGATACCCAACGACATATTTTTTCCCCGGATACGAGGTCAGGGTCAAGGTCACGAGGTCATGAGGTCACGAAAGTTGTGAAAGTTGCCATTTTCAAAACCTATCTCGTCTGTCATTTTAGGAGATATCTGGCAACGGTTCATCGATTTATGATGGTAAAAACATTCTAGAGATGACCGTCTCCCCCACACGGGGGTAATTTTGTTAGTCTATTTTCTTTTGTTATTGAATGATTGACGTACAACCTATTTGATCGGAGTTGCTATCTATCTCTCTTACTTTCTCCCCAACTCTTCTCTCCTTGCTCCTATGATGCATCCATCCATCCATTCTTGTCCAGCTGTTTCTCCTCTACCGCACTTTTTCCATTTTCCCTTCACTCTGTTTTCCTGCTCTTCCATAAGCTTCAACACTATTCAGACTGATATTCAGACAAGCATAAGCCAATGGCAGTAGTCCTTGAAGCAAACCAACAGGCAGCACAAGATGATCAGGCAATGAACCGAAAAGCTTTACCTGCTGAATGTTGAAAATGGTCCTCAGCCATTAGAACTCCCACCCCATGTACCAACAGTCATCATGAAGACAACATTTGGCAATGCTGTTGATGTGGAGTAAAGAATCGAATAGCTCCTTCCAACATCCTGAGGAGTAAAATAAAATGAAGGAATCGCTGACATTTGGATATTTCTTTTGGAAACAACTTGGAAAATTGCTGAAACATTGTTTGGCAACTGTCAAATACAATCCGTCGATTCACTGACGGGAATATTAAGACGGGGCGGTGGGGGGGGAGGTCGTAGGGGACGCGGAGCAAGATGGGGTCGTGGAGCGAGGAAGGGGAGCAAGGAAGGTGCGGGGAG
>BROF01004766.1:50635-84361 GCA_024346535.1 Eptatretus burgeri
AAATCTAAAGAATTATTTGAATTTGGGAGCCACAACAGTCAAAATTGAATGGTCATAAAAACAACTTTAGTTTGAGGTTTTACTTCGTTTCTCAATGGAATGTTTTGTTGTTTAAAAAAAAAAAAAGACAAAGTTATTTCTAAACTATGATTTGCGATAAGTGACCATCCCTTAATGAAGGAAACCAAAAATAACAAAACAGTTTTGGTGCAAGGGGAAGCTGCCTGGTGAAGGACTCCATCTTGCAGAGGTAATGTTAAACTGGCTGTCCAACTTGCAATCATCTGCGGATACAGAGGATGGATAAGTGTGGAATTGGAAATTTATCTTTTTATTAGTTATTTCACCTTTAAACATTAAAAGAAACTGATGTGCGACTCGTTCGCCATGAACACCGATACACTTCTGAATTTTTCACACAGGAATGTCCGGATGTCCCTGAACCCATCACCATCGATCTTGGTTCACTCAAATTGTATCTTCTTCAGTTCTTTGTTTCTCAGATTGTCCACCCAGATGTCGCATTTCGGATGCTCCCACAGAAAAGAAGTCGAGAGGCATGAGGTCCGGTGGTCTCATGTTGCCTGGCTTTTGCTACAATCTCAACAGTGCCAGAGTTTAGCTGCACCCTGTATAAAATAGAGCCGAGATATCTTTCACTTTTACAGGTTCGGGGGCAGTATCTGGTACCTTGGTTAAGCAAAGCGATGACTTTCATGCAAGCAAGCTCCTCGGGTGAAAGGCGCAAAGCCGACGTCCTTCTCAGGATAAACACCAGCCTTTCCGCCACAGCCATTCCTTCTTCGGGAAAACTGAGCAACAGGAAGTTTTGGTACAAACCCTCATACACAATTACTCCACCTTAAAATGTTATGCAAAGCCACACTCATGTCAGAGCTTTGCAAATGCACAGCACGAGGGAATTTCATTGAACAATTCATCTGGCTGCAGGACCTGTCACAGTAAATTGGGGAGAGGGAAATGTAGTGCTCCTAAATAATGCAGTGGGGTGGGTGGTAGAGGTGGATGGATGGGACAGGATTATTTGAGCCTCACGTGGCCAAGTGCTGAGGGCTGGGGCTGTAGCCCTGAAGCCAGGCCGAGAGACCAGCGAGAGGAGGAGTTGGAGGAGGGGACAGTGAGCTGAGGAGCAGAAGTTGGGGCCAAGCAGCGGCAAGGAGTCGAGACAGCTCTCCAGGTCTGAGTTCAGCGTACAGAGGAAGCCGACGGAGCCAGCGAGCCTGGCGAGCAAGCCAAGCATCAGCGAGGCCACAAATGGCACTTAAAACCTCCGATCGACTTACCCCACTAAGGAGGTATTAAGGGAGAAAGAAAAAGTGTAGAAATTAGAGAAAAGTGGTGAGGGGTGGGTTGGTGGGGGTGGGGGAATGAAGAATAAAACAGCATATCATAATTTTTTTTCAAGTACATTGAGTTGGAAAGGTCTCAGTGCTCACCCAGTGGGGGGTTGCAATGGAGGGACGAGGGGCTCTGGTTCTTCTGCTGCTAAAATTTGAGCAACAAGAGGGTGGGGAGGAGAAGGAGGAGGCAGAGGAGTGATGGAAGGAGGAGGTGGGGGACGAGGACAGGGTGAGGGGTGGATAACTCCCCCCTGATTCGGAGTCGGTGGTGGAGGAGGGGCCCGAAGAGGAGTCAACCCAATTACCCCACCATTTCCATCTGGGATACGCCTAGAGGGGGAAATTGAGAGAGAGGTGATGCTGCAATTATTGGCAAGTTAAAAAAAATGATCTTCATAATCTACCACACCATCAAAATAATAACTTTGTAAAGTTGTACGACTACAATGTTGTGCATGATCTCATGGCATTACTGAAATTATTTGGTGCTGTATATGGTACATTATCATACTGAGATGATTGCTGTACCAGAGCCTCACCCTGAGCTTGGAGTTGGAGCAGGAGATGGACGAGCACCCAACACTCCCTCTCCCCCAGCACAAATGTTTTCTGCACCATCTCCACTTATAGAGTACCCATCAGCATGGTAACCATATCCTGCATACCCCTCGCCTCCAATCGTGCTCCCCATAAAGGCATTGTCCAATAGCATGGAGCTGGGGATGGAGCTGGAGGAGTCGTCGTCAAACTCCTGGCCGGTCATGATTCGCTCTATTTCATCAGCCGATATCTGAGGGGTTTCGATTGGATACCTTCATGTTAATACAGAGTGGCCTGCCTATTGTTCCCATCTGAGCTGTTGGCTCATGATGTTGGAAAACCAACTTCAAATCCTACATACTGTACCAAGTATTTGTTCATTATCGATTACATGTCCTTCCAAATGTAAACTGATGTTGATTGACATCTTTGCCTTGGCTGTGATGTGTGATCGAGCTCTTCAACATGCCTTAGGGCTTAGATCAATATACAAAATAAAATCCCATTGGTGATAATGAAGGATGCTGCAATAAACAATTTCCAGAGCATTTTGAATGCACAAAGTTCAATCTGGAGAAATCCACATTTAAAACTAGAAGGGCACTTGGTAGAGCGCATACCTCCGTCACGTAATGCCTGATCCACGAGAACATATCGGCCCAATACATTTTTGAAATATCATGCTGTACAGTACTCGATCGTTATTGGCCGTATCTCTCAATGGTGAAGTAACACTTTAAAAAATAATTAATTCTCGTATCTCGTATCTCGATCCGTATTCGGATTGTCACCAAAATCAAATCAATTATTCTTTGTCACACACCAACATGTCCACCAAGTTTCATCCAAATCCATCCACATCTTTTTGAGATATCATGCTATATATCATTTTTGGCCATATCAATGGTGAAGAATCACTTTAAAAAATTTGAGAAGCCGGATGCGGACAAAATCTAAACAGTTTGTCCTTGTCACACACCCAACCTGTCCACAAAATTTCATCTGGATCCGTCCACAACTTCTTGAGATATCCTGTACACAAAGAAACAAACAAGATAAAGTTGTGAAAAAAATCTCCTTCACCTTTGGTGGTGGAGGTAATAACAGCCTTGGCCAGAGGCATTAGCTCCAAAGCAAGACACAAGTGCCATTTCGATTGTAAAAACAGGAAGCCAATCAGTAAGAAAAGCCATAAGATTTGGTGTCATAAATGATCACGTTTTGTGACGCCACAAGTTCTTTCAATGAGGAAATAAGAAACAGCACAATTTTAAGAATTTTTTTTGTCATGTATAGTTCCAAGAAAATATGAATATTGGCTAAGCTATAAACTGTCTGGATGAGGGTGTATGATTATGGACACCCAGCAGTATGAAAAACAAAACCTGTCAAAGGGCGGAGGAACTCCTTGTGAGCCAACGGCCATCCATGTCAAGTGCCTAACTGTGTCTGCGGACGTCCTCCTGCAGTTGGGTTACTTTTTATTAGGAGGTTGGTGGCAGGATTTGCACTCCGGCCACCGTAAAAACCCTTCATTCCACAAAACATTCCAAAAGCATAAAAAAAAGATCTGAAAACCCACTCTGTGGGAGTACCTCCTGTCAGGGGTGTTACAATCCCTATTGCTGACCATCCAATCAACTGTGGTCCACCTTTGTTTGTGGAAACACAGGATGCGGTGAACCGGTTGAAATGGGGTCAAGCTCCAGGGATCTGTGGCATCCATGCTGAACTTCTCAAGGCTGGTGGAAATGCTGTACTCGTGTCATTGCATGCAGTTCTTTGCTCTGCCTGGAACGCAGGCATCATCCCAACTGACTGGAAGAGGGGCCTTGTTGTCCCTCTCTGGAAAGGGAAGGGTGATCGTCAAGACTGCAACAACTACCGAGGGGGGATGCTGCTGTCACTGGTGGGCAAGGTCTTTGCTCGGATAATTCTTGATAGGGTTCGCGACCATCTGCTTGAGCACCAGCGTCCAGAGCAGTCAGGCCTTACAGCAAAGTGGTCAACGATTGACCGTATCCTTGCTCTTCGGGTTCTCACCGAACGCAGACGAGAGTTTCAGCAGGGGCTGCTTGCAGCCTATGTTGATCTCTGTAAAGTGTTTGATTCAATGAATCGGGATTCCCTCTGTCGGATTCTTGGTCTTCGTGGGATGCCACCAAAACTGATCAATCTGATGTCTGAACTATACTCTGGTCCTGAGAGTGCTGTGAGATGTGGTGATACCATCTCTGACTTACTTCCAGTTTCTGGAGTTCTTCAGGGCAGAGGGTGGTGGGCTCTTGACATGTTCGTCAGGTCAAGATCTCTGACCTTGATTTTGCAGATGATGCAATCATCTTTGCAGAAACCAGATATCCTTTTGGGGGTCCTCGGGGTGCTAAATGAGGAGTCGGAGCCACTGGGATTATGGGTTTCCTGGGTCAAAACTAAGATCCAGGCTTTCATTGACATCTTGGATGCTGCTATCCTGTCTGTACCTGTTTGCGGCGAAGATGTTGAGGTGGCGGAGAGATTCACTTACCTTGCAATGATGTTCATGTCTTTGCTGGCTGAGAGCCAGAGGTCAACATACATCTGGGTCGGGCCTGGGGAGTCATGGATTCATTGGATCATGTGGTGTGGCACTGCCGGTACCTGTGTGGGAGGACGAAAGTCCGAGTCTTCAGGTCCTTGGTACTTCTAGTCTTGCTCTATGGATGTGAGACTTGGACTCTGACCAGGGATCTGACACACAGACCTAATTCCTTTGGTACCAGGTCACTTCGGAGAATCCTTGGCTATCGCTGGTCAGACTTTGTGTCCAACGAGCGGTTGCTGAGCGCGACTCGAATGAGAAATGTTACCTGCATAGTCCGTCAGCATCAGCTGCAGCTGTATGGACATGTGGCTCGTTTTCCTGATGCTGACCCTGCTCATCAGATTCTCTCCGTGAGGGAGCCTCGTGAGTGGAGGAGGCCAATGGGCTGACCACGTGCCTCGTGGTTGCAGCAGGTTGATCAGCATCTCAAGGAGAGGGGGATGGGCCAGGCATCTCTCTGGGGGATGGCCAGATGGAGGCCCCTGGAGTACCGGCGGAAAGTGGACACATCGACGTGCTGCTCTGGCACATGCTCCCATACCTAACCTGACCTGACCTATAAACTGGCACGCTGGTGTTCCACATGCTTGGAGATGCATCAATGTGTGTGCCGTTCAGCAGGATGACTCTTGTGCCGGTGCTCGTTATTGGTGGACGTTACAGATCCGATGGTATATTTTGCAAAAAGGAGGCGAGTTATCACCGGCACCCTGAACAACTTACAGATCCCTGCACCTTCAATCAAGTATACTGCGTCAAAGTGACGACCCATCCAGGATCGGTTCGAGTCTAGCAACTTTTATCGATTCGTCACGGCCTGGGGCTCTGTAAATAGTATGGGCTTCAAATCGATTAATTAATTGTTGATGGTAATGTGTGATTGATTTTGCATTTAAAAAACGGATACATTGAAGTTGAACCATAACCATTCAACCAAAGCTTTTTGTTAAATAATTAAGGTCATACCTGCACGGGGCCGATGCTTTTGTTCCGACCTCCAGGCATCCCATCCTCTCTGATGGCTGAGAGAGACAAGGGTTAAACCCATACGGCTTGTCTCATTGTAAAACATGCAACATTGTACAAGTAACTCGATGTAACGCTCAAGCACATTTGTGTGGAACAAACCAGATTATTCTTGAATAACAACACCTTCTCCCCTGTCCTTAAGAGTATGGACCTCCAATATCCAAGACCTCTGCTCCAATCTGATAGATCTCTCAGTCTAGACCACCACTGCTAAACCTGAGAACATCTGGTTAAAAGATTGCTTCCCACCACAGCATCCCTGATTCCTCTCTCTCTCCCAGCCCCAGATCAATGGGTCTGACCCCCCATCCCGGTGGCGGAGTTGCAATTTGCATGAAGAACTCCATTTCTCTCTGTGCACGTCCTGCTCCCACCCCTCCAAAACCCCCTGTCCTCCCAACAGTGATAACTCCATTTATCTCTCTGTCTCTCCCAACATGGACCAACTTATAACCACCCATTCCAACTCCTTCTTCCTCATATGCGGCAAATTCTACAGTCACATTCTTGATCGCATTCTTCCCCATGCCCATTCTTCATCCAAGTGTCCCTCGGTTATGTGCCTCTACAACCCTTCCGTTGGTGTGTCTCCTTCCCCCCCCCCCCCAACCCTTTTCCATGATGTTCTTATTGTTATGTTATTTTCTGGTCTGCTCTGTGTTCCAGCTATTCCATGAGCCTCGACTTTGTATATAAAATAAAAAAATACATTACAAGGCTTGCTTTGAAAGCAATGTCAATATAGACTCTTAACGATCACTGCAGTTTCTCTGTTATCTAATGAAATGATGTTTACATTAATTTTAGATCAACTTTCATCAGTGGACTTGTATACAACTGGCAAGCTTCATTGAGACATTTGAGGTGCCTTAAAGCTCCAAACTATCCCCATGTGCTACTGATCTTTGTTGCTTGTTGAAAGTCTTTTGAGGTGAAACCATACCTTTGCGGTTCATTCCCATACTCAGGCACTTCAAGAGACGGCAGTACTGGCAGCGGTTTCGTTGCCTCCTCGACATTGCGCAACTGCGCCCTCTTGCACACCTGCAATATAATTATTAATATTATTATTATTATTATGACAGTTTATTGCAACAATTCAAGTTCAACTATTCCATGAAGATATACATTGTTATGTGAATGGCAAAATTATTTTATATTGCTTGCTGGAGAAAATGGATTTGCTTGCTTTGAAATAAACTTTTCACCACTTCTTATTGTTTGCTTGTCGGAAGGAATGGAATATTCAATATTAATCCAGGATGTCTAAAGTTGAGTAATCAATTTAAGAATGAGGATGGACAAGGCACAATAATTGTGGGAGGAAAACACCACTGTGCAAGGTGACAGCTGAAGAAGAGGGGAAGAGAAAGAACAAGCTGTACTGCTCCTGTCCTCAAATGGCTTCACAGATATCTCCTGTCAAGACAATGCCTGAGCTTGTTGTCCCAACCCATCCATCTTGACCCGTGCCTTACTCCCTTGTACCCACTGCCTCATAGACACTGATTTTTTTTTTAACTCAAGAAGGGGCAGGAAGTTCTGCCCAGCCTTTACTCAGTTCCAGACCTGTCAATGCCCACTTTATCAATTTCCTCCTCTGCTGCTTTCACCTTTCCTATGTCTGCTCTATTTAGTTTGTCCTTCTCAGACCATCTGCTTGGAAGACAGCCAATATCACTCACTCCAATGCACATGGGTGAAAAAAAATTCTCAATATAACAGTTAACCAACTTACAATGACAAGTCAAATATCTTCAAATTCATCTTTAAATTTTCCAGATTTTTTGTTGTTGTTGAAAAAACGTTTGTCTTCTTTTGTAATACTGCTTGTGTTTTAAATGTCTCTGTCTTGTGCCATATCCTCATGAACATATACATCCATATCCACACACACACACACACACACACACACACACACACACACATGTCTGTCTGTGTTTGTTGTTATAACTTGAGAATGGATTTACTGGTTTCAATGAAACAAACGGCGGTGGATTCAGGGAAATTCCGGGAAGGTTTATGATGAAAAAAAAAAGGAAGGTTTTGTGTGTGGATGTGTCAATGGGCACACGTGTTTATATTGCAAACGCCAACTTGCAATGCTGGTTATCCCCGCACGGTGGGCAGGATCTCCCAGGAATCCTTTTTTGTTAACCTGAGAACGGATTAACGGATTTCAATGAAACCACTCTACGGAAATAAACACAACCACTTATCCCTCTCCCTCCAAAGATATTTTATCCACAACATTCGTTCCCAATCTTCACGAATCGAAACCATACTCATTTATGTTAAAACAAAATCTCTTCTTCTTCTTCACTAATTATGATGGTGAGTCTCATTCAATCCCGTTTCCCATATCGATTGGAATCAGAAAACGCTTGCAATATTCATTACTTTTTTTTTTTTAATAACATTTCCGTTTTATTCATATAACAGTAATATATCACCCAATTAAACAGCATTTCCAATAAAACACCACCTTTTGAAGCATCACAAAGCAGGTCGCTCCACTTGCAACACAGGCGAGAAAAGGATTTAAAAAAAAAACAGCTGATATTTCAATAATTTTTCACACTGTTTTTAAAGGGTGAAAGTTAATTTTTTTAATTTTTCTCTTAAAACCTGTCAGCCAAAACATACCATCTATTTATTATGTAAGCAAAAAAGTCAGGATATCCTTCTTCCCCTCTGCACTGGGTTCTCCATACCTGAGGGGTGGTGGACTGATATGACATGGTGCTTTACGGAGGGGAGGCGGCACATGACCTCAGAAATTCACCTGGAACCTGGTTATGGAGAGTTTATGGGATGGCGCGTCATCCGTCCGTCAGTGTGTCCGTCAGTCCACAAATACTTGCAACTTCTTCTCTGAAACTACACATAGGATTTCTATGAAACTTTACCACAACGTTCAGCATCGTATATGAACCAAAGTTTGTTCATGGCATTAAAGAAATCGGGCCCAAACGGTGTCTGTGGGGGTTGCCCCCCAAAATAGGTTTGCTTTTTTCTCAGAAACTACACATGCAATTCTGATGAACCTTGACCACAACCTTCAGCACCCTTGATGTACCAAAGTTTGTTCACAGCATTTTAAAAAAATCACGGTCTGAGGGGATCGACAGAGGGAGTTTATGGGGGGGGGAGGGGGTGGGTTGCTGCCCCCCTTCCCCAAGAGGTATTTGCTGTGTTCTCTGAAACGACACACACAATTCTGATGAAAAACTTGACTACAACCTTCACCACCCATGATGTACCAGAGATTGTTCATGGCATTAAAAAAAATTGCGGTCTAAGGGGTTTACAGAGGGGTTTCCCCCAAAAGAGCTATTTGCTTTCTTCTCAGAAACAACATACACAATTCCAATGAAGCTTCACCACAACCTTCATCACCCATGATGCACCAGAGATTGTTCATGGCATTAAAAAACAAAAATTGGGGTCTGGAGGAGTGGGGGTTGCCCCCCAAAAGAGGTATTTGTTTTTTTATCAGAAACTACACACATAATTTTGATGAAACTTGACCACCACCTTTAATTAATCACCTGTGATGTACTAAAGTTTGTTTACGACATTAAAAAATTGGGGTCGAAGGGGTTCCACCGGGGGGATACCCCAAAATATGTATTTGGTTTCCTCCCTGAAACCACACACACAATTTCGATGAAGCTTGACAACAACCTTTATCATGTACCAAGGTTTGTTCATGGCATTAAAAAAATACAAAGGTATTTACTTTCTTCTCCATTAAATATTTTGTGGGTCATCCATGCCAACCAGTGGTTTCCTGATTCTCTTATTGAGCCATACCAGGTGAGCGCCCAGGGGTATTGCCCCAATGTTTTAAAATTATAATTTGTAAAAATTTCTAAAAAAAAATTAAATTGCACTTTTCCATTTTGGGATATTTTGTGTTAATCGGTGACAAAAAAAATCTCAATTTAATCCATTGGAAATTCAGGCTGCAACACACCAAAATGTGAAAAAGTCAAGGGGTGTGAATATATTCTGAAGGCAATATATTGTTGCGGGCCGGCGGGGTCGGGTGAGAAGACCACTAGGTGGGGGAAGCTACGTCGATTCCCACCAGACTCCCCGGAATTGTAGGCCGTCGCTCACAGATAATTCCGTGACGCAGCGAGTCGCTTAACCAACCGTGGACGCCAATAACTCAACCGCGTGACCTGGGGTCCTCCCGCCTATAGAATCGGGTTACCTAATTAACTCCGCGGTTTAACCACCGGGGAACCACGTCCTCGGTACACCTTGTCCGAACTGGATCACTCTACCGGATCGGATCACCTTTCCGGATCGGTTGCAGCCGAGCGACACTGCCAAGGACGTACCGGTAAGAAGGAACAGACCATTGGGAAAAAAGACCCGGCGAAACTTAGATTCAAACCATGCTGGACCAATGACAGAAAAGACAAAGGCGAGCTGGGAACATTTCTAATGATGATTATTTATTTACAGCAAGCAAGGAAAAGCATGTGGCACAACAAAGATTTATTGGGTATGTAACGCAGGGAAAGAGAAGAGGGATGTGGGGTGGGGGGGGGTGCGCAACAATTATACAAGCAACTTACCAAAGCAGACAGTGCAGACTTGACGTGAGATTATTCACAGTAACAACAATAAAATATCTTCTGCAGGCTTACTTAACAGACAGGTGCCAGCACACTCAGACACACATACAGAAAAAGAAGAAACGCCAATGAAAAAGGACTTTTGCAGCCAGGGAGGGAGGGGGTTGAGGTTATAGTTCTCGGTACCTGGGTGTTTCGGGGGAGGGATTCTCCGTGGTGTGGCACCCGACAATAGCCATGCTGTTCCGGCCACAGCTGCAAGTGTGGAAATCATGTTCCGAACCGGAGGAGCTTGAGTGGAGAAGGGAGGAGTCCAGAGGGCAAGGGTGGGGCAGTAAGCGGGACCAGGCAGGAGGCAATTCGTCGAGATCGTGTGGGCGGGGATGAGATGCAGGAACACCAACTTCTGCAATTCTCAACACACTTCACTCCTTCAATTCCTCAATTTCTTCTTTCTTCAATTCCCTCAATTCCATTATTCCTTGAATTCCTCAATTCCTCAATCCCTCTTACACGGAGGATTTCTCCATGCTTTATAGAGCCCAAGGTTTGGGGAGGGGCCCTGCCGAATTCGACGTCATCGTGCGAGTCGGGCATTCCGACTGGCTCCGACCCCTCAAGTGGTCCGCCTTCCTGGGCCGGGCTTCGGCCAGACGCCGGTGCACTCCGCCCACCTGGGTGCTAAACTACGTGACTCACCGCCCACGTCTGGTTTGGAGTAGATGGTGGAAGTTGGAAAAGAGCTTGTCCAGCCCAAAGTGCACGTCGGGATTTTGGCTCAGGAGTGATCGTTGAGGGTACCGTGGGTCGTCACGTTATGGTAAGCGAGAAGAGTGGAGCAAGCGAGGCAGAAGGCACAGTGGGAAAGAAAAAGTGGGAATAAAATAAAAGGGAAAAATGATTTAATAACCTATCTATAGCCCATCGCAACACACTCCCTGCTGTCCCGCTTGACAAAAGATAGGGATCTAACTACAGGTACACTAATGGGATAACTATCTTGGGGCACCTATCTGTTGTATGCATGTGGTTCCGAGAACCACAACTATATATATATATATATATATATATATATATATATATATATATATATATATATATATATATTGCTACGGTTCTCGGAACGTATGCATACAACATACAGTTGTCCCGAGTCAGTTATTTCATTAATACACGTGTAGTTAGGTCCTTACCTTTTGTCTCGTGGGAAGACGAGGGAGTGTGTTGCGATGGGTTATAGTTAGGATTAATAAATCATTTTCCCCCTTTTATTTTATTTCCCCTTTGATTTGATCCACGGGACCTTCATCTCACTTGCTACCCTCGTCTCGTCTCCTGAGCCCAAACCCCAACGGGCACTTTGGGCTGGACAAGCGCTTCCACCGTCTACCTGCTGTCTCCAGACTCGTTTTCTGAGGCAGGATCCCAAGGTTCGTTATCGTAGCTGCGCCACCATTCACCTTCGCAAACCCAGACACGGCGGTGTGGGCGGCCGAAACCCCACCCAGAAAGGCGGACCACATGAAGGCCCGGTCCAATCGGGATTGACAATGACGTCGGCTCCGCCATGGCTCCACCCTGAACTCCGTGATCTATAAAGTACGGGACAATCCTCAGAGTAGAGTTGGATGCAAGGGAAGGTTGACGTTGGATTTGAAAGGTCACGGTTGGTTTTTGAAAGGGAGAAGTCGGAGTTGGTGGATGCGAAGGACCTCGACCAAGCCTCTAATCTGGTCCTGCCTACTGCTCATCTCTCGCCTCTTGGACTCCGCCAGACACGATTACCACACGTGCGGCTGTGGACCAAACTGCACAGCTTTTGTCGGGTGCCGCATCACGGAGCATCCCTTCCCTCAAAACGCTCAGGTACCAAAAACTGTGACCTCAACTCCCTCCCTTCCTGGCTGCAAAAGGTCCCCTCTTCTTTTCATTGGGTTTATTTTGTCTGAGTGTGTGTCTGAGAGTGTTGGCGCCTGTCCGTTAGATAAGCCTGTGTAAGATCTTTATTGTTGTCATTGTTGCTTTTATTATTCTCGCGTCAAGTCTGCACTGTGTCCGCTTTTGTAAGTTGCTTGTAAATTGCCGCACAACACCTCTCTCATCTTTCCCCTGCGTAACATACCGAATAAACCTTTTTGTTGTGCCACATGCTTTTCCCCGCATTATTGTAAATGGATAATTGTAGAAATGTTCCCAGCTCGTCTTTGTCTTTTCCTCCATTGGTCCAGCATGGTTCGGATCTGAGTTTAGCCGGGACTTTATTCCCGATAATCCGTTCCTTCGAGCCGGTACGTCTTGGGCAGTGTCGCTCGATTGCATCCGATCCGGAAAGGTAGTCGGTAGTTGATAGAGTGATCCGGTTCGGGCAAGGCGTACCCGAGGGCGTGGTTCCGCGGTAGTCGAAACTGTGTGATTAATTAGGTAACTTGTTTCTAGACAGGAGGACCCTACGCCACGTGGTTGAGGTAAAGGCGTCCACGGTCGGTTAAGCGACCCACCGCGTCACAGAATTATCCGTGAGTGATGGCCTGCAATTCCGGGGAGTCTGGTGAGAATCGACGTAGTTTTCCCCACCTAGTGGTCGTTCTCCGCCAGACCCTGCCAACCCGCAAAAGTTCGGTGTTAGGAGTGCAGGATACGGATCCTCCATAGAGAAATTTACGGGATTCGGAGCAGGGGTGTGATTAGCAACCCCCCCCCCCCTTCCCTCCGAAATTAAGAGCAAGATCCCAATTTTATTTAATTCTCAGTACGAACCATGGCGGACCAAGATGAGCTGGTTCAGGTGGGTTCTGAAATTATGATGGAGGAATCCATGGCTCAGGACAACACCTTTGAGGGAGATCTTTCCTTACAGCCATACCCATAGGTAACATTGAGGGCAACTGCGACAGCGACAATGCTTGGGCACCCCCTGCATCAAATTTCCCTTCCAGAGGACCTCGCGATCCCTATGGGATCCACACCCGAACATAACAGATCGGCTTCGCCAAAGCCATTTGACATGAACCAGATGGTGGAGATACTAACACAAATAAAAAACGAAATGAAAGGGGATATGCAAACACTGAGAGGTGATAGGCAAAACATGTAAAAACGAATGGATGCGAATATGCAAGCACTGAAGGGGGATTTACAAAACCGAATGGATGGGAATACACAAGCACTGAAGGGGGATATGCAAAACATGGGAATAAGCTTACAAACATAAATGAAGGCGGGTAAGGAGGAAATGAAGGCGGAGCTCGCAGAGAGAGGTAAAGGGCAAAATGAGAAAAATGGTCCAGAATTTTTCAAATGGGATCGGGACTGAACGTGGGGAAATGACCGAATCGAGGGGGAGTGTGGAGGCTGTTCGGACCGCGATGACCACGGGCAAGGTCGAAGTGACGAGTGAAACCACAATAACCAGGAGAGAAACCTGTAAAGTCGGACAGGTGGAGACAAAGAGCCAGGAATTGGGCAGCATAAAGGAGACGCAGGAATTAAAAGAGGTGACAGAGACGCAGGAATTAAAAGAGGTGACAGAGACGCAGGAATTAAAAGAGGTGAACGTATTGCACAAAATAAAAGAGGAGCAGACACAAATAGAAATGGTAAGGGATATTGAGATTGAGCATGTGGAATGTTTTGAGACCCAGTGCGAAGGTCAGGTTAACCTCCCACAGGAACAAGGAGAGACGGTATGCTCCCTCGAGGCAGGCCGTGACGAGGTGAGTCCGGTAAGGCTGTACGAGGTAGAGCGATTGCATGGTGCGAAAGAGCACATGCCGAGCTTTGGGGGCTCGAAGCCCCGGGTTCTCTTGGGCCAACACACGTCCCCAATGTGATTGTGTCGGAGCGTGAGTGGAGGGCAAATGACATGGCATGTGTGAGTGCACTTGAGGAAATGGGACACGGGCCGACCCAGACGGGAGTCGTGGGTTGTGTCACGGATGGGGTTATTTCGGAAACCGCGCCGGCTCCGCGGGACGCTGCGTGCGAGGTCCGTTCCGTGTTTTGCGAACGGCCCAAGTGCTGACGTTTGTGTGAAGGGAAGCCGGCGCTGAAACGCTCGGCGCTTGGTACAAGACCAGAGCGCGGATAGCTAAAATGGAGGCAAATGTCGAGTGAATTTGGCAAGAGTATGGCCCCATGTGAGCACGTGTACGGAGCCCGACGTGCTGCGTGCCGCGAGTGGTATTCACGGGACGACACCGCCGGGCCCGTCTGTGTGGTAAGCCTCGCGGAGCTGGCCATGTGCGAGTGACGTCATCGGGGATCTCGCAGCATGAAGGGCAGGTGTGTAAAGCATGGTGGCTCGCATGGTGGATGGCCAGAGAGTGAGCATTGAATGTGATTAATGGGGCCACGTTACTGCCTCATGTATCGGCCAAACGAAAGGGACGAGCATGTTGTAAACCACCGCTCTGGAGACGCAAGGCTCGTCGGGCCTTGCCACGAGTACAAGATGCTCGGCCAGGATGTAGCGAACATCCTCGCGGGGGCAAAGGAGCATGAGTTAGGGGAAGGGTTTAGCGTTAGAGAGACCGGCCTCATGGGGGTATGAGCAGTCTTCCATGGGGCCCGGTGGCTCGAGTTAGGGGAAATTTAGAATGGATTGGAGACATGGAACGTGTAGTGGGGATGGAGATTAGCTACATAGAATTAAATGGAACGTGCATTAGAGTAAGGGATGACGGGGAGCACGAGCTAGTTCGGGGAACGTGGCTCGTAGAGCGTCAGTGTGATGTGAAAAATAAAACCAAGAAAGAAATAGTGAGTGAATGTGGGTCAGCGGGCCCAAGTGTGAATGGAGTGAATGTGGAATGCATGGTGCGAACGAATGATTGTGGGGATGAGTGAATCCCACCCAAGGGAACTGGGGGTTAGCGTAATAAAAGTTAGTGGGTTAGTTAAATTAACTAAAAGGATGTCGTTTGGTTGTTGGTGTTGAACAAAGGCACGAAACCTTTTCGTAGGATGCAGGAGACTATTGACCGGCTGGGAGCGTGACTGGTGAAATATGCGTACTGAGTAGAGGGCACGCCGGGCACCGAAGTTGTCGGCCAGAGTAGGCCATGGGTCCAAGCGACCGAGTTCGTGTAGCATTCCCGTGTAGATTATCGGGAATGGGCACGGGTAGCCGACGGAAACGGAACCTGGAGCACCAAAATGCCACGTGGGCATCGACGGGGAAAATGCCAGGAAGGGCATTCCCCACGTTCATACGAAGTAGGTAGGCTCGGAGACAGCCTCAGCAACCCGGGGGTGCCGAAGATCGAGTTTAGCAGAGGGATATACTTGCCAGTTGAGCCGCGCTGCCCAACCACGAAATTGTGCAAGAGTACGAGAGAAAATTTGCGGGCCAGGCCCAAATTAATAACGAACACCAACACAGGCAACGGGAATCGTGCTTGCTTGAACCGATAGTTTAAAGAGACAGGCGTCTTGAAAAGCCCCAGGGATAGATTAACGTTTAAGAAATGCTAGGATAGATAGGAAACGTGTACCCCTTCGCACCATCCATCCCTTCGCTGTTCATAGGCCGCTGGACTCATCTGGAAATTGCTGAAATCTGAGGGAGTTGTTCTGAGGCTGCATTGGGCCTCGAGACAGATTCACTTGTCTCTTCCTCAATCCCCTCAAAAAAAAAGGATCTTAGGGATTGGGGATAGACAGTCAGGACAGGTTAGCCAAACAAAGACAATAAGGGAGCTCGGGACACACGTAATTATAGAATTATAAATAAAAAGTCGAAATTTCCTCATTTCTTTTTGTTGTTGCAAGCTAATGGGGGTGGGTATGGACAAGGACAGGCAGAGGCGATAGATTGGGGGGAGATCGTAGGGTAGGTCCGAGCCCATTTGCAGACCGGCCGGCGCCACCACCTCACGAGACCAGACCGAGGCCGGCCAGCTTCATGTGCAGACCTGTTGCATCTTGCCTAGTCTGCGTTTGCCATGCTTTGCCTGCCTTTGCCTTGCCTCAATACCTGCTATGCCTTTGTTTGCATTCCCATGTCACAACCTTCACCATGTGCTCCAGGACCATCTCTGAAAGTGTTTTGCAAGGACTGCCCTGCAGGCAACCGCATTCCAGGGGACTGCATTTGAGCAGCCCGGATATCTCCTTGTTGTTGCATGAAGGCCAGTTCAAATGGACCGGGAACTGCACCGAGCAGCCCAGAGATCTTGTTGCATGAAGGCAAGTTCAAATGGCCTGTGAGACGGCGTATGGCCTGCCGTGTTTGGGTGAGTTGCCTCCAGCAGCTGAAATAAAAGGAAAAAAGAAGAAGTATTCAACGACAATCAAGGGACCTTTGAAGGCCCTAAAGACGTTTGACCATCGATGCCTGCTGTGCACTCACCCACAAATGTTAACTCTGCTGTGTTTTCTCTCCTCAAGTCACAGGTCCTGAGTCATGGGTAGTGTAACTATTAGGACTGCACATGATTTTAACCCACCTGTTGTTTGTTTAGCACCGGCAATGTAGTTAAGTTGTCCGAGTGAGTCTGCTAGTTTAGTTACGCAACACACTAGGTTATTTATTTTTGGGACATGTATTCCAAATGTCGCACTCAGGGATCTATAGGGAAAACGTACTTGGGGAAAACCTACACCTGCATGCCACACGAAAATTAACGACTCGGGTCGAGTCTATAAAGGGGGGGGGGGTGCGGGAGGGGAGTTTTACGGATCTGGAAACCATTTGCATTCAACATACAGATGTCCCAAAAGTCAGTTATGTCATTAAGTATGTGTGTAGTCAGATCCCTTTCCTTTTGTCTAGTGGGAGAATCAAAGGCATGCGTTGCGATTTCTTTTTAGTTCGGTTATTAAATCTTTCCATCCAGCGAACAATCAACAACCATTCCATTCCCCATCACGATCAACTACCCACCCACCCGCTGTCTACAAGCACTCTGACTTGCCAAGGCAGGGTCTTGCAGCAGTTCCTTGCCGCTTCCACCAACGTTCCTTCCACAAATGTTGTTACTCTTGCACGACAGCCTGTGCAAAATTGATACTGTTACTCGTCAAGTATGAACCTGCGTGGAGGACTGGCTGGGGTTTCCCAGCAGGGGCCGTTGCAGAGTTAATGCTGTTACTCGTCGAGTGTGGGCCCACGTGGAGGAGTGGTTGGGGTTTCCCGGCAGGGGCCAAGGCCTAGCCCTGGAAAGGTGGACCGTAGGACCTGTCCAATCAGAGGCGGACAGCGAGATGTGTTCACCAAGGCCCCTCTCCGCTGAGGGAGGTCGATAAATTCCCGAGCACTCTCTGAGGCATGTGGTCTTTTTGAGGTCTTGGGTGGTCTTTTTGAGGTATTTGAGAGTATTTTTGGGGTCTTGGAGTCTTTTAAAATTTATTTTGAAGAGTTTTTGGTGGGCGTCAAGGCGGCGAACGTGACTCTGCTGGCCCTCTATGAGGAAGGGAAGAGCAACCCCGACACCCCTCCGTGGACCGCGGCCGTTTACCACCCAAGCTCCATCACGAAACTCGAGTCCTACACGTGTGACTGGGGACCAAACCAGCAACCGTTGTCAGGTGCCGCATCACAGAGCACGCCATTCCTCCGACGGTCAGGTACACCACCAAACTCTGGCCCCCAGCTTGTCTCTCTCCAAGGCTGCGAAGATCCAATAAAGACTGTGGGTTTCTTTTCATTGTGTGTGTGTGTCTGCGTGTGGGCCCGTCTTTAAGTAGAACTGAATAAGTGTTTTTGGATCATTGTAAATACTTCTTGCATATTCACGTTAAGTCTTGCTTTGTGTCTTCATTTACTGGAAATAAAACTTGTTAGAAATGTTCCAAGTTAGTTTCCATCCCTTCTTGAATTGGTCCAGCATGGTTCGGATCTGAGTTTAGGCGGGGTTTTATCCCCGATAATCCATTCATTCCAGCCGGCACGGCTTTGGCAGTTTCCGCTCAGCTGCACTCAAACCGGAGTTGGTAGTCGGTAGTTGGAACTCTACCGCAGTCGGGAGAGTGGCCCGGTTCGAGCAAGACGTGCTGAGGGCGTGGTTTCCCCGGAAGTCAAAATTGCGTAGTTAATTAGGTAAATTGCTTATGGACAAATAGACCACACGCTACACGGTTGAGATATTGGCGTCCACGGTCGGTTAGACGACCCGCTGGCTTGCAGAGTTATCCGAGCGATGGTCTACAATTCCAGAGAGTTTGGTGGGAGACGACGCAAACCTCCCCCACCGAGTGGTCGTTTTTTCCACCGACCCCCAACAATATAAACGTATATACATACATATATACTGTATATACATACATATATACTGTATAAACATATATATATATATATATATATATATATATATATATATATATATATATATATATATATATACGTACATATATATACACATATATACCAACATAAATACATATATATTGTTAAGGATTCAGCGACGAAGGGATTCTCAACCCACTCCGGCCGTCTCCGGGGTTTATAACGCCGGCTGGCTCGGCACAGGCCTCGGGTCACGCGTCTTCAATCGCGATACCAACGTAATCCTGGACCTTACCAGTTAGGGAGATAGACCCCGGTTACGGAATGGTTTTGTCAGATGCCGAGCGTTTTCTGCCAGCCTGTAACCATTTTGGTTTTTATGCCAATCGAATGGATCATTCCTCGACACGACACAAAGTAATCCATAGCGGCAACTTCATCCGAATCAACCAGATATATTGGGGAACATCGGGGAACACAACACAAGCAAAACATTCACGACAATATGTTAATTAATCTACAACCCGTTCTTAACTAGGGAACTACGGATTACGGGTTTCGAGGGGGTCCCTAACGAGATATGCCTTAAACGACATGCAAACAAGGCATAGACAGCATGCAAACAAGACAGAGTACTTGGTGATGTTTCATGGACGAGAGGAAGATGTCGAAAGCACAAATGACGCTCGTAACAAGCCAGTGTCCACGGATTCGAGCCAAAGCTCAAACACGCCACGTGGTGAAATGGAGGCGTCGTACTCTTGCCCCTTTCGCACCTCATGCGGGCAAAGCGCGCTCTAATCCCGCGTAAGGTCGACGGCACAAGACCGTTAGATCGACGATGGGTCTAAGCTGGTTTCTCTCAAGGTCCAGCACACGAGTCCAGACCTGGCCTGCCCACCAGACAAGGCCAACTCGAGGTGCCGGGCTCCGAAGGCGGATCGACAAACGTGTCGAGCCGTGAGGTGAGTAAGGACGGTGGCTCCGCGGCCAGACGCAGGTTGAACCTGTCGATTACCTCCTCATAAGAGTCGATCGCCGACTCGACGTGCAGGCCACCTCTCCCACTGCCAAAAAGGCAGACTCGACGTGCAGGCTGCCTTTCCCACTGCCAAAAAGGCAGACGCGACGTGCAGGCAGCCTCTCTTACTGCCAAAAATGGCAGAAATCGGCACGCTCAGGTTCAGCTTCTCTCCCGGCAGATTCAACACTGTCCCTCCTTCATTCGCTCGCTTCCCACGCCACTGGCTCTTCCCCTTTTTACGAAGCCGACAAACTCCTCCCCCTAGCCCCACCTCCCTCTCCAGGCCACTCCCCCTCAGCCGACTGGGCGGGGCCTATCATCCGGAGAGGGGAGGAAGAAGAAGCCCTCGGCACACCACCACTGTACGAACAATACAACATGCATCCAACACCTCCCGACACACATGCAACGTCAATTTTACCGAACAACCTAGCTAAACATGCATTTAATGGGGGATCTGAGCTAACCCTATCTTTCGTAGCCTACGAAGGGCCATTTCCATAACAATATACATATATATATATATATATATATATATATATATATATATATATATATATATACACATATATGTATATACATATAAATGTGGAAATATATAAATATATATACACACACACACATATGTATGTATATATCTATATTTATATATTTCCACATGTATATGTATGTATATATATATATATATATATATATATATATATACATACACATATACACACACACATACAGTAAGTCCTCGCGACTCGGAAGTTCGCATATCGTAGTGTCGATTATTCGGAATTGAGTTTTAACGACCAATTATTCAATGATCGCAAACATTTTATGCCTATCGTAATGTCATTGCAAGGAAAAACGCAAAAAAAAAAAAACTTTCAAACTGCTTGCAAAAAACAACAATCACACAGGATGCGCACAAACACACTTTCACTTTACTGTACATGCATTGTACGCTGTACTGTATTCTCTTCACGCTCGCCTGCATACCTTCCAGTATAAATCCCAAGTGACCAGCAAGTGTCTTGCCGAGCACACCTCGTTTCAAGAGACAATGAAAGGCTGTCACATTGAAGGTGAAATTGGATATAATTAAAAGACATGAACGAGGTGAAGGGACAACGGAAATCGGCCGCGCGCAGCAATCGCTGCATCGACTGTACATTCGATCGTTCGAAGTTCGGCAAATATAAAGAAAATATCACAGATTGCGACCAGTTTGAGTGCAACGACACCAACGAGAATGAGAGATGGTGCCATGCACAACATGGAGCGTTTATTATGACTGTGTGTGGTTCCACACTCCTTCCGTTCCGCAAATGTGGACCATGCTGCCGCATCAGAGTTTCCAGCAAAGTTGAAGAAGATGATTGAGGAGGGGGGTTACTCACCGAAGCAAGTCTACAATATTGACGAAACCAGATTGTTTTGGAAAAGAATGCCCTCCCGTACATACATCGCACGAGAAGAAAAGACTGCTCCAGGGTTTAAAGCAGCAAAGGACAGGCTGTCCTTATTACTCGGTGGAAATGCAGAAGGGAATGTAAAACTCAAGCCGCTTCTTGTTTACGTTTCTTAAAACCCACGAGTGCTAAAGGGTTGCCTCAAGCCACAACTTCCCGTAATATGGCGGTCAAATACAAAGGATTGGATGACTGGAGCATTGACCCACGATTACGTGATCAATTACTTCTCCAATCATGTTGAGAAGTACTCCAAGGAGAACAACATTGATTACAAATCTTTGCTGCTTGTAGACAATGCTCCTGCCCATCCTCAGCATATGGAAGACTGGTGTGAAAGTATGCAGGTAGTATTTTTACCACCAAATACTACCTCACTTTTACAGCCTATGAATCAGGGAGTTATTGCTGCTTTTAAAGCCCATTATGTTAAGCATACCATGCTGCAGCTTATCAAAAAAACTGATAAGGACAAGCTATCAATCAAGGAGTTTTGGCGAACATACAACATAAAAATGGCTTTGGAAAACATGAAGGATTCATGGGCGGAGGTGAGCGCCTCCACAATGAACGCTGTGTGGAAGAAAGTGTGGCCTGAGTGTGTCCACAATTTCACGGGGTTTGCTGATGTTCCATTGATTACAAGTCAAATTGTAGACCTGGCGCAGGAGGCTGGTTTTGAAGAGGTTGACGAAGAGGACGTGGATGACTTACTGGAGTCTCATGCAGAACCCTTAAGCAATGAAGATTTCATGGAGTTGGAACATCAGTGTGCTCTTGAGGAAGAAGAAGAAGAAGAAGATGCTGTGACACCTTCATCCAAGCATTTCACCTTGAAAAACTTCAGCCAAATACTCAGCTCGTTTGAAAATGCCATATAATTTGTTATCGAGCAAGATCCAAATCTTGAAAGGAGCACTGATTTTAGCAGTGTTGTTCATGATGCCCTTTGTTGCTACAAGGAACTTTATGCAGCAAAGAAAAAGAAAGCCATCCAGCCCACTCTCCACGCATTTTTCAAGCCAAAAGATGCAGCACCAACTACATCTACCATCCAGAATGCTCCTACAACCAGCTGCCAAGAGACCGTTCCCGCTGGTGAAGAAAGACCGTTCCCGCTGGTGAAGCACAGTGTCAAGTGAAGAGGGGGACGATTCTGCCACTCCGCAAGTGTGACTTGTCCACCGCAATTAGTCTGGTAGGCAGATGGCCTTCCCATGCACCCCTGGAATATTTAATGCTACCTATTTTTTTAAATGCACAAAGGTGTCAGAAACAAAATTTAAGATGTTCCCATTTCGAAATATTGTCCCATGGGGTTTTTATGGCGGCCATCTTGGATTTAATTCCATATCGGTGACAAATTTATAACTTTTGAACTATATATCATAAAAACGTGTGTGACCCCACTTTTCTATGCAGTTTTCACACGATAAAACGTTTCGGAGCATCATTTCTAGGATTGAACAATTTATTAACACCCGGCGCTCCTTTACTGCTCCACCTAGCGGTCGTGCTCGTCACTGACGCCCGGCTCCACAACAATATATCCGCTGAACGATCCCTCCTTGAGAGTTGGCACGACGTTTCCCGCTTGGCTACGGTGCCGGCGAAGTGTCTGCGCCGATCCAGAGAATGGGCGAGACCATCAGGCGTGAGGGAGGGTGAGAAGTGGGGCCAGTAGCGAGTGGGTGGAGAAGGCAGAGTCAGCACGCGATTGAAGGGATTCCAGAGATAGAAAGGTGGAGATCGAGAGCGAGTGGGCGGATTGGTCGGTGCATGCAGAGATCGATCCAAGACCAGACAAAGAGGATGAGGACGACGACGACGGCTTCGCGATCCATCCTTTATAGGCCCTGCAGTGCAGGGCGGTGTGCTGTCCCGAGGTGATGTGTCGTCACCCGAATTGGGCACTCCCCTCCCCTTGGGCCCTGGTCACTGCACGGCCTAGTTGCCATGGCCGGTAGCGGCCTCATTGGTGCATCCGGCGAGGCATCGCCAAGCTGTGGAATTGTCTCGCTCCGAACCATGTGATATGAATCGCCTTGCACCGAAGTCCCGGGCCGTGCTCTGGCGACTCGCCGAAGGCCGCGCCGGTCCCGCTTACCCGCTCGGGTACCCCTGGCATGCTGCGGTTGGCGCTGATCAATGCGCTTGTCCTGTCTGTATGCCATATGGCTTGAGCGATCCGGGTCGTACAGCATGCCTCTACTTGGTGGCGGCTATATCGAGGCGGAGGTGCGAGAAGACCCCCGCTGTCCGCGGGACATATTGGTGGCCACGGTGGCGAGCGAAGATTGACAGTAAGACGCCATTGTGAACCAGCGCGCAGACCCGAACAAAGATGTGTGCCATGCACGTCCCGTATAATGCGATGGTAAGATGCCATTGTAATCAGAGCGCAGACTCGAATGAAGAGGTGCGCTATGCGTGCCCCGCACAGTGCAATGGTAATTATCATGGGGCTGCGCGCGGGTCTGCTATCGTGCATGTGGTTATTTATCATAGTGGTGATCCTCACAAGCGGTTGCCTGAGCGCGGTGCTGGCTCCAATCTGTGTCATGGATTGAAGGAAAGGATTGGATATAATTAGGGTTGAAAAGAGGGTGCCACACGTCCTGCACAGCGCTGGGATTTGATGTATGGTTCTACTATTACCATCGACACCATATCTTGCAGCAGCGAGTTTTTGCATCGAGTGGTTGATGCTTCTTTTGGTCTCCGTGAGGCCGCATTCTTATCGTGGAGGATGTTGCTGTGGTTTTCACAGGCGGCCGTCTGGGTGCGGCGCCTGCTTGGATTTATTTCAGGAATAAGAGGAAAAGAGTTGAAATGAAGGAAGAGATATAATCAGACCTAACTATGACACACACACACACACACACACACACACACACACACACACACACACACACACACACACACACACACACACACTTCATCCTGTTTGACCCATTAGACATGAGGGAAAGGTCTAACTGCATGTATATTGTTACCAATTTTGAATTCGATTGCAGACAACATACAGCTTCCTTTAGTCAGCTATGTCGATAAGTGCTTGTTCCCCAGATAGCTCACCTTCCATTGTTTAAATATTCAGAAATCGATGAGATGCGCTGCGGATCGATTTAATAGTTAGGGAACGAACAATGGAGACGTCCCTCCCCATCTTCTGCGAAGAGGAAGAAGAGCCCTGCCATCCCGTGAGTCATGACGTCAACAACTCCCTCCCACCCGTGGTTGAGCGGAGGATGGATCACGAGGGCATGAGTCACGCCGGGCGCGGGGGAGGGGGTGGAGAAGGATAAAGAGGAGATCCTTTCTTTGTTCAGAAGTGGTTATTCAGCAGGCCGTCGAGTCCTGCTTGGCTTGGGTTAGGAAGGAGGCCTTGTGAAGGCTTTCCTGCTTTGGTTTTCTAGCAGGCCTTCGGGTCCTGCTTGGTTCGAGTGGGTTGGTGGCTCAGGGAGCTTCCGCCTCGGCTTGGCTCGGATGGAGACTTTTTGGAGAGCTGCTTTGTTTGGAAGAGAGTTGAGCCGGTTGCTCGGCTCGAGCTGCTGGTGGTGATTCTTCTTCTTCTTGGTTCGTGGAGCTCTTTGTTCTCCGTTTGGTTCCCGGCTTGGTGCGACTCATCGGCCTCATCTTGGAGGTGGTTCCTCGGGGAAGCGGCGCATCGACGGGAAGGATCGGCACCTCGTCTCACCAGCACGTGTTGAGAAGTGCGGGAGGATTCGCTGGAGCTCGGAGGATCGTGGCTCACGGCGATTGGATCCAGCTTGCTCTCGCTGGAGCCCGAGTCCGAACAACTTGAAGACCACACGAGGTGGAGAGGTTCGAGATAGGTTCTGGGTTTCAGCTCACCTGTCCTCCGAGCTGGAGCCCGTTATTAAAGGCCTCAGCCACCATTTCTTGGGTGTGTGTGTGTGCGAACGTGTGTCCATGGGCCCATCTAATAAGTAGGAAATTAAGTGCTTTGTGTGCTGTAAATGTTTGCATTGCATTTCGTATAGTCGGTATAGTTCTGCTCTTACGTGCTTCCCTAGTTCCCCATTATTATTAATAAATACCCAAATTGTCAAATGTTTTCAGCTCGTCGCGTCGATTCTTTCATTGACTGAGCATTCGTGTGTTGGAAGTTAGAAAGCCGTTGGTTTGCCATAAAAGGGGGACATTTGGACCGACGGTTCTCGGCGATTAAGCCGCTCGGAATCGTGCACGGGACAGGCTCGCTTAAGCGGCTTTTTCCATACGAGTTCCGTCAAGGGTGGAATACCCCGGTAGTTGGATCACATGGGTATTTAGGTAAATTTAAGATTGGCAATCGACCCTACCCCACGTGATCTGCCCATTGGCGTATTTTAGTTTTTGTACAAGGACCCGTCGACTCGGACTTATCCGGGCGGCAATCTATATTCCGGGCGATCGGTCGGGCCGACTCGACTTGCGGCTCCGTTCAGAGCGGTCGGTTGGCGGCCGACGCACCAGACCGTAACAATATTAATGAAATAACTGTCTGGGGGACCACTGTATGATGGATGCCATTGCCTTAGAGGCACGCGGTTTCTCGAACCACAACAATATGATATATATATATATATATATATATATATATATATATATATATATACACACAATATATATAATGTATGTTTGTATGGATATAGTTATGAATGAAGTTTGTTTGAAGTCACTGTTTTACTTGTTACCTAAACGGTACTTGTGATTTTCACAAATTTGGCATCAATACTTGTGCGAGACTCCAGAGAAAAAAATCATGAAAGGAAATTTTCAGATCAGCGAAGTTTGAAAGTCAATGCGAAAATCGACGAGGGTGGGCCATTCCCCCACCCCAGCCCAGATAGGGTTCATCGTGCTGTGCAGTGTTTAAAAACTTTGATGTGATGCTCCTTTTTCTTTCATTGTTTTTTTTTTACCCACTCATGTCATTCAAATTCAAACTCGTGCGAAGTCGGTGGAACATCGCAAATCCCCATGCTTCCCACCTAAAGCGAAGTTGAAAGTTCACAAAAAGTTCTACCAGGAATGACCCAATATCAAATTTTGAGTTAAAAAGATAAAAAAAAAAAAAAAAAAAAGAATCGTGACATATTTCATACGCCCCCTCATGTTGATTGCATCTCCATAGTTTCATTTTAAAATGTGCCCGTAATTGCATTTGTTGGCATTTGACCTTTTGACCCCACCCCCAAAGGGCAGGGCCAAAAATGACACTGCTTTTGCACCTTCATCCCATGGGGTGACCGTAACGACTAAGTTTGGTGAATTTCTGCCCAACCATTTCGGAGTAGAAACTGTGACAGATAGATCGACAGATGGAGCCCATTACAATATTCCCCAATTTTTTTTCAAAAAGCTTGGGGATAATTATCATTAATGATCAGACGGTGCTGTAAAACTAAAGGTCTAATCACCCAAAATATGATCTTCGGGTAAAAAAATAACTGAAGAGCAGAATCATCCAATCCACCACCACCCAGTATAACCCCCAATTATTCCCACAGCGTGAGGTTGGCCACAGGAGGTTTTGGCCTGTCCTTGAAGCAATGGCTGGCATTTAACTGACCATTTGACTGGAATTCCAGGCCTACCATTCCACTTCATTCATTTTGTATGCAGCTTGTGGCTACTGATTGCATCAATGCTGAGAGAATGGCAGTGCGCTGATGCGGTGCCCCTCCCCCACCCCCCCCGTCGGCTGGAGCATTAATTTGCAATTTGTTCAGGGTGCCAGCGATAGTTCGCCTACTCGTCATGAACGACACCAGGAGATCTTAAACATCCACCAACAATGCTGGCAGACGGGATTCCTAGTTTAACTTCCATCCAATGGACGGCACGTATATTGATGCCACGTCCTGCGCTCGAGACACCAGGATGACAGCTTAAGCTGGGCCAACATTCAAACCCAGGCTCAGCTCAGAGACAAGTGTGCATACCTCCAGGCCATCCTGCCAGCCCATCATTCCACTAAAGGTGTTGTGAATTTGTAATATGTTTTGGGCCCCGGCAACAACTCGCCTCTTCTTCATGAAAGCCACCGTGGGATATTTTATGCCGAGGAATTAATGCTCGCAAATGGGACACCCAGCAAAACATTCATCCGAAGGATGACACACTTTGTGATTAAGCACCTTGCCACTGAAGCACTTTTCAGATAGTCTATATTCAGGCCGAGAATCAAACCCAGACGACACACCTCAAAAGGAAGTGTGCTACCTTTGCACCAATCAAGTTATAACAAGTCATGAAATAATGTTTAAGTAACGTGAGTAGTCAATTGACTGCAGCTCAATGCCAACGGCCTACATCCTGAAAGATGCTTGAAAGAATCGGTGAATAAATGTGCCATTGTGTCCAAGAGGAGAAGCATGAGAGATATACAGAGGAGATATACATACCTGTATACTCTGCGGTTGCAGATTGAACGTTTGAAAAATCCCTTGCATCCTTCGCAGGAAACGATGCCATAGTGCAAGCCAGTCGCTCGATCACCACAAATCAAACATAGCCTTACTGGAAGAGAGAAGGATCGAGAGGGTTAAGGTAATTGACTATATGCAGACACATTACAAACAGGTGAAAGTTCAACAAAATGAAGATCAAAAGCTGTGTTGAAAAGGTGTGTACAACTACACAAGGGAGCAAGGAATGAGTTTAACAGGGTTTAAGGCATGCTTTGATGTAAAGGGAGGTGAGAGAACGAGCAAGGATAGGAAAAGGGAGTAAGCATGAAAGAGGAATGTTAATTACAGCTGTAAACTCTGCAAACAGTCGACGAGGTTATAGGGTTAACTGTTGCCTGCTCTCACAAGACACAGTGGAGCCATGGGATATAGGGGCATCAGTGATCGATAAGAGGGCAGGGGAGATAAGGGTACATTTCTGCCAAGATACAATATGCGACTCAACACATTCAATGTTAAACCTGAAAAGTAGTCATTTTTAGTCCATAAAGATTTGGTCATTAGTTATCCAGTTGATGTGTTGCTTTGGTTTTGTGGGGGTGGAGGATGTGAAAGTTATGAGAAATAAACAGATAAATCCTACGTGGTGAGCTTGGAGGTTTGTGGTCCTGTGGTTCTGCAGTTGGAGTGAGAGGGGAAGAGAGAGGAGTCAAAGGTGCAGGGAGTGCTGTTGAAAAGAGGAGAGATGGAAGAAATTATTTTAAATACATAAATCATGCACTTTCTAGGATGTGAAATTACATTAAATCAGCATATACGGTGCTACATTTTGTCCGACAAGATCATGCAGAGGTAGCACACTTGCTCCTGAGATGTCTAGTCCAGCTTCAGTTTCTGACCCAATTGTAAACTGTCAGATTGGTGCTTCCCAGTGTTGCATCACAAGCATCTGATGGACGTGACACATTGCCGAGCATCTCTCTGATGGATGCTAGGCTGGATGTCACGTCACATCAGCTTGCATTAGTTGATGGACTTTAATGATCCCACAGTGCCTTTCATGTAGATTCAGGAAAATTTTGGGCAAAATACTCTCACCGGATGCGCGGCACCAGCGATGGCCGGGCGGATGCGCGGCACCAGCGACGGCCGGGCGGATGCGCGGCACCAGCGACGGCCGGGCGGATGCGCGGCACCAGCGACGGCCGGGCGGATGCGCGGCACCAGCGACCGCCGGGCGGATGCGCGGCACCAGCGAAGGCCGGGCGGATGCGCGGCACCAGCGACGGGCGGGCGGATGCGCGGCACCAGCGACGGGCGGGCGGATGCGCGGCACCAGCGACGGGCGGGCGGATGCGCGGCACCAGCGACGGGCGGGCGGATGCGCGGCACTAGCGACGGCCGGGCGGATGCGCGGCACGAGCGATAGCTTGGTGAGTGGGTGGCACAAGCGACAGCTTGGCAAATGTTCGGCACGAGCGCCGCCCGGCGAATGTGCGGCTCGAGCGATGCTGGGAGAATGGGCCGCATGAGCAGCACGAGTGAATGGGCGGTACGAGTGACAGCCAAATGACTGGGTGGCATGAGCAACTGGGCGATGCGAGCGATAGCTTGGCAAATGGGTGGCATGAGTGACAGCCAGGCGAACGTGCAGCACTGGAGATGTTGGCAAACAGTAAGCATGAGCAACAACCGGGCCAATGGGCTGCATGCGCAACGGCAGGGGGACCGGGCGACACGAGCATCTGGGCAAAATGACCGACACGGGCAGTGCAAGCAACGCTGGGCAAATGGGTGGCATGAGCAACAGCTGAGCAAATGGGCATCACAAGTGATGCTGGGCAAGTGTGTGGCATGAGCGAAGCAGGGTGAATGGGCGCCACGAGCGACTTGGCAGCGTGGGGTGAACGGGCAGCACAAGAGACAGACTGACAAATGGGTGGCAAAAGTGATAGCCGGATGAATGGATTGCACGAGTAACAGCCAGGTGAATGGGTGGCACAATTGACCTGGGCAAATGTGCGGCACGAGCGATAGTCAATTGAATTGGTGGCATTAGCGACTGGGCGGCACAAGTGAATGGGCGAGCGACATGGGCAAATGGGCGGCACGAGCGCCAGCAGGATGAATGAACAGGATGAGAGACTAGATGGCATGAGTGACTGGGTGGCACGAGCAAAGCGGGTGAATGGGCGGCATGAGTGACTGGTCAGCACGAGCGACATTGGTGAATGGGAAAGCATGAGCAACAACTGATGAATGGGTGGCACCAGCTACAGCCAGGTGAATGGCGGCACAACTGATGCAAGCCAATGGGTGCCACAAGCAACGCCATGGGAATAGGGGCACAAACAATAGCAGGACAAATGGGCGGCACGACGTGTGACGAATGTGTGACGCCAGGCGAATGGGCGGCGTGAACGATGCCTGACGGGCGAATGGACGGCGCGAGCAACACCGGGCGAATGGGCGGCACAAGTGACGCCCTGCGAATGGGTGACGCTGGGTGGATTGGGAGCACGAGCAATGCCAGGCAAATGGGCATAATGAGCTCGGTGAATGGGTGGTATGAATGGGTGGTGAATGGCACGGGTAACTGGACAGCACAAGTGACGTCGGTGAATGGGCGGCATGAGCGATCTGGGCGGCTGGCATTGAAGCAAAAAAAAAAGGACCGAAATGTTTGAGGACGAATGAAGTACTGTACAGACAAAAGACCGATGGCGCACGACAATGCAAAGAATAACGAAACAGATCGAAGCAATCATTCACCGTGCAGATCAAGAAAGAACAGCAAACTGACCGAACGATGCGCCGTCTGTTGTTTGCATAAACTGTGCGTCGGGTTCCATTGCAGGGGAGCTGGCGTTGGAGAAAGAGGGACAACAGGGTGGATTGTGAGAACCGGACGATGCGGGACAGGAGGGAGAAGAAATCGCGGGGATGTGAGGTATATACATGTACAGGTCAATATCACGAACCTCGAGCAACAAATGACCGTGTGGGGCTGAACGCGTTAAAACAAAGGGGGAAAGAGGAACGGAAAGGAAAAGAGTGGGAAGATTGACCGGGAGTGTGAAGGGAGATGGTGAAAGGAGGAGGAGATACAGTGTACGGTTTGAAAGGGGGGAGAGATGGGCAGCTTGAGGGGCTGGGCCTGCAGGACGGGGCGTGCCAAAGAAGAATGAAGTAGAGTGACCTCTCCTTCACTCATTCTCTGGGGCCTTTCGTGGAATCCGTTTCATTTATTTCCTCCTTCTTTCCACTTATTTTATGATTCTCGATCTCTCTGAGTTACATATGTTCCTCTTTCCTCCCCACTACGTTTTCCTTTCTGTTTTCTCCCTCACAACATCCCTCTTGTCCTGTTTCGTTTTGTTGTAGTTGAACGATAGTTACTTCATTCATGCATTTGGTTCGTTTTGCTTGACTCGTGACATTGCTATCCTCTAATGTCAAAACACCGTGCAAGTTGTTTGCAGTCCTGCTCACATTTGAGAGGCCCGTATCTTCAACTTGTACCAGTTCTGGCATTTGGATTTGTTAATTGTCTGAATTTGTTTCTTTTGACCACATATCCCTCCAATACTGACAAAATTGTTTAAAAACTATTTAGATGTCTAAATACAACTTGATTTCACTTTCGACAAAATGTATTCAAACCAACAATCGTTAATGATTGAAAACGTTATCTGGAAATCTCAATTAATGATCCCTGTTTAAATATTGAGAGTTATTTCCGAAATATTGCTCCAACTTCACGTCATGATATTCCTGTATTCACTTGAAAACAAATGCAGTTCCAATTATCACTTTCAGGTGAAACAAAAGTCAGGGTATGACGTCACAGCAACCGGAAAAACAGTTTTTATTTTCACCTTCAACATTTAATGCTCATTAAGGATTGAGCTTGTGCAACTTGAGTGGGAAGGAAATTAATTGACAATGGACAAATCAGCAATTATATATACCATTGCGTGCCCATATGTGCAAAACAAACAAACAAAAAAATATAAATAAAACTTTCAAACCGCGTGCCAGAAACAATAACCACACAGGCAATTCCTTCGCTCTCACGTGCCCGTGTACGTGCGTGCGTGCGTGGCCGTACGTGCAAAAAAAAAAAAAAATTCAAACCGCGGGCCAGAACCGACAACCACACAAGCCGTTCCTTTGCTCTCGCGTTCTCGCGACAACCACACTTCCACACAGAGTTAATTAAAATCCCAATTAAAATCAAGTTTACCTCCATGTCTGCTTGCCATGACATTCGCTGCCATTGACCAATGCCACTCCTACGCCACGGTAACCAAGGCACCGATCGATCCCATCGTAACCGGCACGGCATGTGACGTCATCGTCGGCGCGCCGCGCACCGGCTGACGCGAAGTTGTCCTCACTGTCCGGAAGTTCGCATATCACAGTTACGATTATTCGCAGTTTAGTTTTAATGGCCAATTATTCAATTAGCGCCAACGTATTTTGCCTTTTCGCAATGCCATCGCAAGGAAAAACACAAAGAGAAGAGAAGAGGATAAAAAAATAAAAATAAAATAAAAAAACGTACCTGCAAAAAAACACTTTCAAACAACCACACAGGCTGTTCCTTCGCTCTCGTAAACGACAACTGGATTGGGGCATTGTGTTTATCTATAAATGCGCATAAGAAATCGAGAAATTATTAGAATACATTAACTCATCACTATCTGGAAGTCCGTAAGTTGTAACCCGAAATGGGGAATGCGGCTGAGGTTCTCTTCCCCATCGGCCACGCCGACGCAGCAACGTGTCTTGTCATTGGTTGGTAAATAAATGGCCATAACTTGGGAAGCACTTGTCCGATTAATATCAAACCTTGAAAAGGCACATCCTTAGGTCCCCAGCAATATACCTGGCAAGTTTCAATTAGATCGGACCAGTGGTTGTCGATAAACAGCGGTCACACACACATTGCTGGAAATATATATATATATATATATATATATATATATATATATATATATATATATATATATATATATATATATATTGTTACGGCTGTGGAAATTCGCAAACCACAATCCAGTGCCCGTAGGTGAGATATCTCTAAGTACATGTGTAGTTAGCCCCAAACCCGTTGTTTGGAGGGAATTTATGTGATCCATTCGGGCTGCGACACTTTGAGATAGCCGTTTTTCTGTTCTATCTTTATTTTGAACCAACCACGTCACAACCACCAACCACAACTCCGCTTCACAACAACCACAACCACACCTGCCTCTCAACAACCACGCCATCCTCACTACTCCACCAGCAGCCATCAACATCTCCACAAACATAAAAAGGGGAACAACAATTCCCACCCCGGTTTCTCTGGTAAACAAGAATGACGGTTGAAACTCAACTCCCACCCCGATTTCTCTGGTAAACAAGAATGACGGTTGAAACTCAAGTCCCGCCCCGATTTCTCTGGTAAACAAGAATGACGCTTGGAACTCGGCTCCCGCCCCGGTTTCTCTGATGGAATGTTCCCCCCCACGTGCCGCGAAGGGAGGGGCGGGGTGCCGGGGAGATAAGGGGGCGCACGGAGGCGCCGCTCGGAAGAAGTCACACCAGAGGAAGTCAGGTCAGAGGAGGTCAGGTCAGGGCGGTCGGTGAGAGTGTCAGTATCAGTCGGCGGTTCGTGGTGTTCTGCCCGTCTGGGTCTTGGAGAAGTGGTCCGTAGAGCGACCCGCTCGTTGGAGCTTGCAGTCGGTGGAGAGTCCAGATGTCGCGGAGGGACGCGGACTGGAGGTGCCGCTCTGCCAGCTGTGTCGCGCGGACCTGCGCGTTCGTACAAGGAGCGCCGGAGAGAGCTCGCCCACCATCGCACCGCGAGGGTGCAGGTAAACTGCAACGGTCTCGTGGGACTCTTTCGGTCTGCCAAGTCCCACGCCAGAAAGGCCCATGGGCCCCGTCTGCCCCCTTGTCTTTGAGGGTGGCCTTTTATTTTGTTTTTTGTATGGATCTTGTGGCGCCATGTCTTGGAAAGTAAAACTGTACAAGTGTTGCCGTGTGTTCGCGTATTCGGTTAGCTCTGCATTGTTGTTTTTGTTTTAAATTGATATATGTGTGCTCTTCGTGTGTCGTGTAAATAAACTGCATTATGTTGAATTGTTCCCCGTTTCGCTGCGTCCTTTCCTTCGTTTGAATCTCCATCTTGCTTCACGTAAAGGGTTTGTAGTGGGCTTAATACGCCCGATAATTAATCGGAACCGTCGAGGCCGACGATAACACTGCTCGGTTATCCCGATAGCACGGAACGGACCGCTTAAGCGGCCCGTGTCCGGAGTCGACCTGTGGCGAGGTGCGATCGCCCGGTCTACAATCCGCGTGGGTACTTCGGTAGGTCGAGTTTGGCGAACAACCCTATCCCACGCGGGTGGCCGATTGGCACAATCGTGGTGAGGCCGAAAGGCCCACCCGTGACTAGCTCCCGGCGTTAGTCCGAGAGGGTCACGACAGAATTGTC
>BROF01004767.1:3505-30771 GCA_024346535.1 Eptatretus burgeri
GGGGGGGGGGGGGGGGGTGGTTCACCGATTTGATCTTGTCGATGTTTAAATGTATGTACCAATTATTACGGATGCAGGTTAGCCGGGTAAATTGAAATGAGGAAGGAGATAGAATGAGAATATCTGCGAGGAAACATGGAGCAGGGTGATTGGGAAACAAAATGGAGAAAAAGACAAGGGAGTTCTGATGAGAGGGAAGAAAGGCCAGTGTTTGTGGCTAGAATAGAGGAAGAGGGTAAATTTAGCCATTTTTGTCTATGTTCGAGTTTGTGAATGTCTACTTTATGTGGTTACATGCTGAAAATTATATATATATATATATATATATATATATATATATATATATATATATATATATATATATATATGTTATCCACAGGATCTCCTCTGTTCTTGTGTTACAATGTGAAATTGCTAATATGCACAGAACTTGTTGTGCTTGACAGTTTGAGCTCAGCATTTCTTTCTAGGTCAAACATGGGCACCAGGACAATGTGTGACAATGGCTGGGCAGAAGGTCCGCTTGGCGATGGAGAAAGAGACAGCTGGACTGCACCGGGAAGCGTTTGGCCTTTACAAAGCCGCTGTCGATGTTCTCCTTCAGGGAATGCAAGGTAAGATCATGACAATACAGCGTACGTGTCGTCTTGTGAAAAAGCTCTTGGAGGCCTTTTTTGATACATCATTTTCTTTCATCTATCTCTGTCTATAATATAAAAACGAAAAGCACGGCCCATCCATCCGTGAATCAGTCAGTCAGTCAGTCAGTCAGTCATTCAGTCAGTGAAGCCATGAGTCAGTCTGAAGCCGTGTGACTATATGTCGATTAATTACGAACTGTTGAATGTCCATTGCAGACTGCATGCACGTCTATTAATTACGTTCTACTGGAATGTACCTTTCAATACTTTGGACTGCTGAGACCTCCTTCGACCGTTGAAGACCCTTAAGACCCCAAATACCCCTTTAGACCCAAAATGCCCCAAAGACCTCGAGGACCCAGATGATCCAAAAGTCCCCGAGGACTAAAAAGACCCTGAAGAACCAAAATACCCAGATGATCCAAAAGTCACTGAGGACCCCAAATATTCCAAAGACCCAGATGACCCTGTCGGAGGTACACGCACCTTGGGGTTTCCTTCCCTTTCGTGTACGTATGTTGTTCGTAGTGCCGAACCCAGCCCGTTCTCTGACTGCAATCCAAGGTTTGAGCTCCACGAGTATGAACGATCTACCGGTCAACTACCACTCCCTGTAGATGAACTACCGGTATCACTACCGGAGTATGAACGGTCAACTACCACTCGAATGGATCTTTGTCAGTTGGTGTCTGTGACTTCTGAGTGGTGTTGCAGTGATCACATCAACAGCGTAACGTTTTTGAAAGTTGTATTTCAAATAAACAGACACAAAGTCAAATGAGGAAGTTCACCATTACATACAATGCAATGTCCAATTCTGATTCCCACATTGAGTTGTTTCCACCCAGTGTCCTTGTCCTGCAGACTCAAATCACGCATGTTCACGTTGTCCACCAGGGCTGTTGAACGATTGAGTCTTGTCTTGGTTTTCTCTCTCGTACGTTGGCCCGTCCAAGATGATTGAAGAGCTCAAAGGAATTCTTTCCTGATACACAATCATGACTTTTAATCATCCTGATTATAATTGGCTCCACACGTTAACACCTCTCTGGACATTAGCACCTCGTTCACTCATCAGATTTAAACCAAGCTCGGGGACGATCCAAACTCACGGCTCGTCACATGTCACCCGTCTCTCTACACCTCCCTCTCGCAGGTTTATATAGTATCACAGAACGATCTTGTGCTTTCCAGTGACGTTTATTCTCATCCTTCTGGAAGTTTCGTCTGAGAACGTTCCAGCATCTTCACGAATCTTACCAGGCAGTTTACAGTACAATACTGCCCTCTGCAGTCAAAATTAGCTCATTACATTAATCAGTTTTATTACAATTTACAGATGTGTGCCAAACGCAACTTATAACATGTAACCATCAATTTTAATCGTTCATTTACAGGCACTTACTAATGCTTACTCACAGACACCACATCTAACTTTTAACTGATAGATCCAAATGTTGCCGAGGACACAAAAGACCCAGAAGAACCCAAAGACCAAAAAGACCTTTCGTTTATGGTGCCCATCGTTTTTGCCTATGGAATGTACCTTTCGGGTCTTTTGGGTCCTCGGGGTCGTTTGGTTGTCACCAAAGACCCAACCTTCACCGTTCCCAAAGACCCAGATGACCCAAAAGACCCTGAAGACTCAAAAGACCTTCGCCGTTTCTGAAGACCCAAAAGACGCAAAAGACCCAGATGACCCAAAAGGGCCCAGGTATCCCAAAAGACCCTGAAGACCACAAAAACCACAGAGGACCCAAAATACCCTTTAAGACCCCTAGTACTTTTAAGACCTTTTCAATACTTTAGACACCTTTATATCCCTTCACCGTTTGGACCTTTTTATACCCTTTAGACCTTTATAGTCTTAGACCTTGGCTGTTGAATTGAAGACCATTCAGATCCCTTACACCCTTCAGACAGATTAGACAGTTTGGACCCTTGACTATTGAGAGCTTTAGACCACTTAGATATTTTTTATATTACAAATCAATTACAAACAAATTTGGACAAAGGAAATGCTTGTATTATAATTGGTATAAATCATGACAACGCAGCAAATCTGTAATGTAAACCTCTGCAATGATCCGCACTCGTTATTTATAAATGCATTATATGCTACAATGAATTTTTTTACAAAAAAAACTTTTGCCACACTTGCTTTGGATATCCAGGAAATAGTACAATAAACACAAACTCATGTACATTTAGAACTAGAACGGCACTCGGTAGAGCACTGCCAGGCTGAACAGTTGACGTGTTGTGTCCATCCCACTGATGGGCAGGATCTCCCTTCTGACCTTAACCAAAATCTAATCAGCTTAGTCTTTTCAACGACCAAACTCATCCATCAAGTTTTGTCATAACTCGCCCAGGCAAAAATGCTACACTTAGAACTATAGTGTAATGAGAGTAGTACTCTCATCTACTATAGTTGCTAACAGGTCCTACTACAGTAGTCTGCAGAGAATTCCTACAGGGAAGTAATGCTATTTTTGCCTGGGTGTGTCCACAACTGTTTGAAATATCGAAATGTTCCATTTTTGACCCCATCTCTCAGCGGTCAAGAATCACCTTTAAAGGATCATCCTAGTACCTGGATCTTCAACAAAATCTAATAAGTTCGTCCTTGTTACATGGCCAACCTGTCCACCAAGTTTCGTCTGAATCCGTCCGTTACTTATTGAGATATCATGCGCATAGGCAGACGGGGTGAATGCATATCCTCTGTCCACCTTCGGTGGTGGAGTAACAATTCCAAGTGCCGATTGGACTAATCTGCACTTTTCACCGCCTCGAATATGTTCATATATTCTAATCAGGTAGTTCAGGGGTTGTGTAATCACCTCTGAACTGTCTAGTCTGTGTTGGCTTATAGTGGGGTTGGTAAGAGATCATCCTGATGTTTCACAAGCTGGGCATTGCATCATATTCAGTATGTTGTTCTTCGAGGGGCACATTAAGCCAGTTGTCTTATCGACTAACTTTTCTGAGAACAGAACCTATTTGAAAAGAGTAGGTCATTGCATCCTCGGGTGGGTTTGATTCCCATTAAACTGCTCACTCTCACCACTCTAAGTTTTACAATCATGGCGAGTATGCCAAACGCTCCTCAACATTTGTCTTGGGTGTTCTCCGTCCTGCAGTTCCGAATCCGGATCCTGATACGAGATTTATTTAATTTTTAAAAGCGATTAGTCACCATTGAGAGATTGGGCCAAAAAACGATGTAATTTATTGGGCCTGATATGTTCTATTGGATCAGGCATTGCGAGGTGGAGGTATGCGCTCTACCGAGTGCCCTACTTGTTGGAAATGTTTGACGAAGGCCTACCCTGGCCACGGGAAAGGTCAGATGTAAGTCCATGGCCGTTCCTTCCGGAGCATGTCTGCCAGATGGTCCTCCAGGACTGTCGAGAACCTGAAACCGGCGATCCGGGATTGCACCCGCTGTATCAGCTGAATCACTTTGGGGAAATTTATGGACGCGTGCTATGCTTCATCGGAACGGTGCACATATTGAGCATATCCTTCGACGAAACAAAACTTGAGACTCTCCTCTGTGTAACGGTGGCATCGGTTGTGTTTGTGTCTTTAATATTGCTTTATTGATAAACATGTAAAATTACGGCCTTCCATCTGTTGCAGCGTGTACGCAAAAGTTGTGAATCGTGTGGACATTGATTCTACATTCTTCAAATCATATGAAGTGCAAGGATTAATGCAGCACATTGAGTGAATTGGTGTACGATAAGGAATTTGAGCATTTCCTCTGATATTCACCGCACGTGGACAAATTATTGAAGCATTTTGACGCTCATGGAATTAATATTTTAGCCCCTTCCCCTCCTTTCTCATCCCGCTCCCCATGCCTCCCCGTCCCTCTCCACTGTTGCCTTGATGAGTTTGTATTTTTTGTTTGCACTTCTCCCGACAGGAGATCCGAGCCCAGAGCGCCGAGAGCTGGTCGAGCTGAAAACCGCACAGTACCTGCGGAGAGCCAAGGCTATTTTTGATGAGCACCTCAAAGGCTCTGCCCAAAAGGGTCCTGAAGAGGATCTGTAGGGAGGGGTGGCACAGGGCATCGTCAGCAAAATGCATTTGTTCGAAGGCCTCACACTGTGAAGGAGCAACACCTCACCCTCAGAACCTGCTCAAGTTACTGATGACTTTAAGGCACCTTTGCCTTTCATTGTAAGAGAATCAAATGTAAATGTTCAGTTTTTCATCTTTTTATTTCGTTAATGTTTTTTTTTTTTTCTTCTCTGTTAATATACCAGCCTTTTAATTTTCCAATTCTGTACTGTGTAATTAACTTTGTGCACAAATTATATTGAATGCTTTAATGTTGTGCGTACTCACTGTGTGGCAAATTGCCTTTCATCATCGATACGTTTTGACTACTTATTTTGATTGGTCTGGCAGGAAAGCCGAGAGGTACGCACCACTCGGCTTTGAGATGTCTAGCCTGGGTTTGAATTTCCACCCAACTGTCATCCCGGTATTTCACAGACGAGGTGATTCATCAGTGTGTGTGCCGTCCCTCGGATGGACGTTAAACTAGGCCTGCCGTCTGCGGGCGTTAGTGGTGCGTGTTAAAGACCCCATGGTGTACTTCACGAAGAGTCGGCGAGTTATCGTCGGCACCCTGAACAAACTACAAATTCCTGCCAGGACTGCAGGTACCAAAGTGGTCTGGTCTTTGAGGATCCTTGACACCAGGTTTGGCTGGTTAATTGATTTCTCTGGTTATGCTGGTTAATTGCTATCTCAGATCGGCGTACTTCCTGACCCGGCAGAGCTTCTGCTCGGGAATCAAATTGATCCGGTGATTCGCGTTTCATGCGAATGGCCTTTTCCGGGCTCGAAGAGCAACCGCTGCTACTTATTGAGATTGGTGATTGTTTATTTCATGCATATACATATGGTACTCCAAATACATGATACCTCCATTCAGTTTTTGCACTTTTCTCACAAAAATACAAATCAAATCTCCCCCCCCACCCCCCATCGTGATGTATGTAAGAACATAATGATCCATTCTCCTTGTTCAAATAGTTTCACGGCATGCCTCTCATTCTGCTTTCCGCTTAACGACTCCAAAGCAAACTGAAGTGCAGGTCATCAGGCCCGTCGTGACCGTGTTGCGTCCACATCTCATGAACTGAGTTTTGTAGGTAGAACATTTTCAGCCGATGTGCAGGCCGAAATTCCTGATCTTGTAAAAGGTGATGAGATGGTCTTTGCCTCGAGATTAGTGTATATGAGACAACCCCGATTATTGTATTATTATATCCGATAACCTTCTCCAAGATGCAGCACCCCCTGATGGCACCGAGGCAGCATCCAGCGGCGTTTCACTCCGAACGAGGCAACTTCAAGGGAAGCACCTTTCCACCTGGTTACCTGCCATTGCTCTTGTTTCATTTGCTATTTCTTCCATACCATCTCCTTCCCTCACCGTGAGTGCTTCTCTCTCTCTCTCTCTCTCTCTCTCTCTCTCTCTCTCTCTCTCTCTCTCTCTCTCTCTCCCTCTCTCTCGTTTTTATCCTGTGAACGTTTATTTGGTTCCATTCCCATATTTTCTGTCTTTGTCTATTCCTTCCATATTGGTCCTGCCTCCCTTTAAGGAGGACACTTTAAAGCATTTCTTCCTCATGGATTATAATTATGGGTATCTACATGGAATTGATTACACTACTTGCTGATGTATATTTCTGAATATTGATCACTGTGAACAAAAAATATTCCTATGAAGTTCAGATATAATTATTAAATAACAAAAAAAAAACAACAACAACCTTGGATAATTAATTGTCAGGCAGTCATAGACAAAGTGCAATGAAGGATCGATCTGCATTGGCAGACAGGTAGAACACAATATATGTAATCAGCAGGACATTGATTGAGGTATGCGAACCGTCGTGGGAAGCCATAAGTTGACGTTTCTGGCGTTGGCCCTTCGTCAGAGCCAAAGGGTTAACGCTTGAAACACCAGGTTGTCCTTGGTTCCCACGGCAGTTAGCGTACCTCGATGAACGTCCTGTCGATTCCATCGGTCGTAGCCAAAAAGGCCGAGGCCCGATTGTTGATTTAAGCTTTTGTAACTCAATGGTGACTTGTTCGTGCTCTTCAGGGGCAGGCGATGCAGGCTTGCGCAGATCTCCGGTCTCGGTCTCCCTTTTCAAGGGTTTAACATTTACAACAAAGCCGTGGTTCGTTGTGATTGCTCCACAGGACCGTAGTTTATTTACAATGAGACCGTTTACTCCACCTTATCTACAAAAGCCAGAAGAGTTTTTCTCACGTAAAAACTGAAGAGGCGATACAAAGCTCGCTTTTCTCTCCGCAAGGCGGCCTTTTCTGCAGCTTGTTTGTCGAGACCTTAAAAATAAACAAATCATAATGTATTGCTTTCCTGATCATTACAAGGGCGGTCGCGGCGTGACGGGTATAATAATTTATCTGTTTACTTTGCGGTCGTTTTTGTTGATGATGCCAGCAGGCTTTGGATGCCCAGTTCGGATCACACCTTATTCATCCAGAGAAGGTATACCGCGGACAGGCTCTGCTTTGGTTTTGCCATTCTCGGCGAAGCTGTCCTTTATTGATAAGAACACCATCCTCGATGCAATGAAAAAACCAGAATGAAACACTTTTTGACCTTTAAATAAATCCCTTCTTTGCTAATGGTTCCAATTGAAAGAGGAAAAAATCCAGTTGGAATGCTGCTCGTTATGGTTTTGGCCATCGCGGTGTTGCCTTCGATGAGTGACCGTGGCTGGGTATATCACCGACACTTGGACTCGAGGACCCTTGGTGAACGTTAGATCCAAATTTACATATCGTGTAGCGGTTAAGCAGTCGTGAACCAATACTGATCCTCAACTCAAACCAGTCATGGCTAAATAAAAAGAACCAAAACTGTAATGGTCACGCATTCCGAAGGTAAAAGTCCAATTGCTATTTTTTTCAAATATTCATTGCTCGGCATTTTTACCCGTCGCTTCGCTGATGGATTTAATCAAAGGACAACATGTTGTACTTCACAAACTTTCTGCTGTTTTCACTCTATCATTTTCCCGACGTCATCTTCCATCTGCTTGCAAGTCGGTGACCATCACCTCTTCATCAAATATCCTTGCTGATTATACGAGTCGTGAGAAAAACAAACAAACAAACACTTCCACTTTGCTATGAATCTCAGTGTTCGATGCTTTGGTTTGAACCTCCACCTAAAATGAGTGAAATGAAACATTTTGAAAATTTTGAATTGTTCTCACTCAGATTTCAACATAACTCAGATTGTTGAAACTTTCTTTATGTAAGAAGAAGATGGTTTGTTATAGTGGATATCACTGGGTGACGACATACGATACACATTTACAAAGAGAGAATTGGGGTCTTACCTCCACCTTGAACCCCCTCCCCCATAAATGCTACATCAACAGAAACCATACTTGGGGTACCCTTCAGCAAAATGCAAAAATTGGTTGGATTCCGTTGAGTAGTTTTGTAGTTTTTGAAGCATATATAAACAAATAAACATTTTCACTTTTAAAGTATCGATTATTATTATTATTATTATCATTATTCTGATTATTATTATCTGGGCACGTAATTTTCCCATATATATATTTATTTCTTGTTCATTTATAATTGTATTACTATGCCCCCTGTGGTGAATAATAGCAGACATGCAATTGTACCCCCCCTACTTGGGGGGGAAGACCCTCTCATTGTCAGGCCCTCGTTGCTCCTATGGTTGGCAGTGAGTGTCCTGGAAGCAGTGGGGGGAAGAGAGTGGCATCTCCATATGTGGGAGAATTGCATGCTCAGTTGATGGCAGAGCACTAATACGCTTCACCAGAGGACCTGGGTTCAATTCCTTGCCTGGCCATGTAATTTTCCCACATGTACATATATTATTGTTATAATTATTCCAACTAATCCTGTCGTTCGTTGTGTGAAAACCGTTAAAGCCACATTCACAAGTTTTGATATGTGGATGAGATGAATGGTCTGAAGGCGATCGTAACGGCCTTGATTTTTGACCTTGACCTTTGATTATTACCATCTGACCTCTTGACTTTTCGAATTGTGACAGCTTTATCCCAAAGTTTTGGGATCGGCACCAAAACCGCTTCGTCCGTCATACTGATACTCGGTTTATATGCACCGTCGGTCATCTGAAGTGAGGACGTACTTTCAGGTATTGAGCAGTTTGCACTGGAAAGCCCTCGTCGTCATCTTCGAAACAACAGTCCCTCTTTTGAACTTGAGTCTTTTGCTTGATCTGGGTAAATTCCTTCCTGTTTTTAACCAACTGATTTCCCAGTTCTTGATATGATTGTTGGTTTATTTTATTATTCTGGAGAGTTAAATCTTGCATGGAATGGGACCATTGCTTCCTATGTCGATTTCAGGGGATGAAGTGTCTTGGAATCATCGTCTGGAGTTGATGTTGACTCCTGATTACAGGCATTTGCTTGCAGTGAGATGGTGGAGATGGGAAAAGGGGGGGGGGGGTTATACAGGATGCATTTGAGGATGTATTAAATGCATTTTAGGGGGACTCGTTTGAGGATGTATTAAATGCTCATGATGGGCCGCCATTATGTGTTCCACCTACTGGAAAATTGCACAACGGATATTGACTTTTTTATTATTCTATCGATCTCGGGCTCAAAGTGGAGCTTGTACATAAATCGCATGCAGCTCAGACGCTTGAATGTACCTTCACGTTAATTACAAGGACGTTGGTGGATGACAAACAAACAAACAAACAAACGCACGGCGCGTGCGATTTGAACCGCGGTACCTCGTGCTCGCACCATGAGCTAAGGGGTTCAGATGGAAACGCTAAAGTCATTCATTAACTATTTCAAACGAGCCCAAAACAAGTTTTGAGCGAACATGGATGGTGCAATGCAGCGACGCCAATGACGACCCACTTGCATGGGTTGGAGTTTGTTTTGAATCATGTTTGGGTGGGAGTTGGGATCCCTTTGTGGGAGGAATGGTCAGCGTTGTAAGCCAAGCCAGATGGAAGGTTGGCCGTGCTACCAGAATACACAGTTAGACTTTTGTGTAAGATGTGTGGATTAATCATTTCATTGGAAGAACACATGGCTCGAGGACCTTCCTAAAAACACAAAAATCGGCTTCATGTTTCTCAATTGGTCCCATGTTTCATGGAAGCCATGCCCGATTCGTCCGCAATGAGCACGTTACAAACGAAACCGCTTTCATCCAAGCGGTTATGGACCATATCTGATATGTTATAGACGCACTGTGGTTAAAGTTCGCCCACATTGTAAAATCAAATTGCTCTTTGAAATAGGCTGCCATGTCGGTTGTGTATCATGTGATTAATGGCGGACTGCCTCTCGGCTTCTTTCTCTTCTTCCCACACTTGCAGTAAATTTCATGTTGGAAAATGACTCTTGGTTTTGCTCCGCTCTTCGATAATGACCGGCGATGGAGTAACCTTTGCCTTAATTACTCGAGGAAGAATGGAAGGATGTTACTTCATAGTGTTTGGACACGTAATGGACAACAGCCTGTAATGGACACGGTTTCCTCGTCTTGTTCTTGGGTCCAAGATTCGGACTCGGTTGACCTTGCAAGACGCACTCTCGGTCAACTTCGACTCTCAACCATGTTCCCACCCGATGTCTGTTCCGAATCTGTCGAGACCTCACTGTCAGCATTCCAGCTGGCATCGTCATTCCTCAAACGCACTGCCCGTTGCGTGGCGGTCCAGTCCTTTCGCTACATTTTGGGTCTTATGAACGACGTTACACTCCCAACCCATGCATGTCCTCACGGTTCCCACTCTCTGCTTGACTGGTTCGTGTTCAACTTCTTCTCGAACATTTTCTGCCCTTCCTCAACTCTCCTTTGTTCCAAAACCCACGTCCTCTTGAAAGTGTCTTTCTCTGTGGAACTGCCAAGGTTCTGCCATGTCCAGCAATTTAATCAGGCTGATTGGGTCTTGCCTTCACTCTGCTGTCTCTTGAACGGATTCATCCGCTATTTATTCCTCTCTGTGCATCGTGCCTGGGACTTGTTTCTCAATGATCTCCGACGTGTCCTTCACTAGTTCATTACAGTCATGCCCACAATGATCATACCCAGCATCTTGTGTCTGGTCCCGTGATTCGTGGGATGAAGCGATTGTCAGAAAGTGGCTTGTCTTTCTCCCCTTTGAAAACAAACCCCACAAATCGAACACGTTCTCCCCATAAAGCTTACAAAATGGCATGTTTCTGCGTTCAGGTGCAGCAGAGCACAGCGATCAGGCTTACCTGTGGCATGATCTTCCAAACATCTCCCTTTTTTATTTTCATTTTTAGATACAATGTCGAGGCTCGTATAAGAGCGAACACAAAGAAGGTAAAACAAAGGGGGTAGGAGACGAGAGAGGAGGGAGAGGGAAGGACAAAACAGTGGGGAACAGAGACATGAGAAGATATGTGGAAGGGATGGGGTGGGGTACACGGGTAAACAAGATGGACACCACAGGGACATTCAGGTCCTTGCACGACAGGGACTTTCAGGATGGAAAGCAGGGAATTTGAAGGTTTGTTTGGGGTGGATTAACGGGGATAGAAAAGATCATAGTTTTGAAAGGGGGAAGACAAGAGATATGGTGGTGAACAGCTGTTTTGAAGACCTGGAGGAAAGTGGGAGATTGAAGAGAGTGTGGGAATTTGTTCCAGAGGTGGGGGAAAAGAGGAATGAAAGAGTGAAGGTGAGCAGTGATTCGTGATTATGGTAGTTTCACCAGAAGGGAGTTGCTGGTGGACCTTGAGCGCCCTGCGGAAATATGGGTTGGAAGGCAGAATGACCACTGACCTGCTTGCGGTGAGAGAGTGAGAGACACAAAGATTCACCTTCGTCGCGGGAGATGCCAATGATCCTAAATGTTTTGGTTTCCACAACGTGAAGCCAAGAAAGGTGTGAGCACCAGCTCAGAGGGGAGGGCAGTGCTCCATCAGGTTGTGGATGAAAGCTTTGTACGTGATCAGGAGCTCACGTGTGCCAAGGAAGGACTTTGCACGAGGGAGGATGCCCAGTCGGCGACTGGCTTTGGAGGCCAGGTTGGAAATGTGGTTTTCCCAGGAAAGATCATGGCAGATAGTGAGACCCAGAAGCTTGAATGAGAGGACTTATTGAAGAGGATTGTTGAGAAAGTACATTGGGAGGGGGGGTGGTGGTTTGCAGATGGTCCTTTTGGAGAGACATCGTGAGAGTGTGAGATTTTCAGGATTGAAAGACATGTTCCAAGTGTTGGATCAGTTTGTGATTTTATCCAGATCTGCAGAGAGTGAAGAAGCTGCTGCTTGCCGATCTGAAGGATGAGAGATGGTTCAGCAGAGGGTGGAGTCATCAGCAAAGAGATAAAGAGGAGTTTCCAGAGAGTCAGCGAGATCATTGATGAAAACCAGAAGAAGCATTTTAGCATTTTTTTTCTCATGCCCTACCTCTTGAGTTTGGTGCTACTCAAGGTAGCATTCTGGGACCAATCTTGTCCTTGGTGTACATCAATGCGATCAGTCCTCATCACTGGAGAATGCCAAAGAAAAATGCTCAGCTTGCATGATGTCACAAGGCTGACCTTTAAAGGTCAAAAACGATTTTCGTGACATTTTGGCAAAACAATTTTAATTCTTCACCCTTATATTACACAGCCAGGCATGGAAGGCCGTTTCTTTTTTTTTTTGCCATACTTTCATGTAAATTAAATGGAAAATGTGTGAGAATGGTGTTCAGTTTTTACCAAATGCAGGACAACATCGGCTCCAAATGGCGAGCTTCAGGACGACCCGTGTCATGTTTGACACTTTGTGGGATTTTGAGGATAAGAGGCAAGAATTGAGACCCGATGCCATCTTTTCATGATCCAACAAGTCATCGGTTACGGTAACAATCGATGTCCATTTTTCACCGGCTGGTCCAGATGTTGCCTTGCGGTCGAGCGTTGTTGAGTCCGCGTGGCAGAGAGTCTGATTCGACATCTTCATGGGAATTATTTTTATATTCCTGGTGGAGGTGAAAGACCTTGAGTCATGAGTTCCAAATGGCATATTTGTAGTAAATTTGTTTTTATGTTCATCTGTTAAAGCGATGTGCAAGCCTTGATCTCACGTCCGATATTTTGGACATTCGGAGTGGCGTCGTTCCGATGAAGCCATCCTTTAAGTTGATTGATTTTTGATAATTTTAAAAGTTTTTTTTTTTCTGTTTTTTTTTTTCTCTCCCTCTCATACTCTACCCACACAGGTGGAGGTTTATTATTGTTTTACATTCAGCCTGTGGCTGCTGGTTGCATCATTGCTGGGAGTATGGCTGTGCTGCTGATGCAGTATTCCGTTTCCAGTAAGCTGGTACTCATTTTCCTGACCTCGGAAGGATGACAGGCTGAGTCAACCCACTTAGTGCTATTTCGCGGCACACCAGAGGCTTGAACTTGAGCCCCTAAGATCTTGGGCCAACCACCTTCACCGTTAAACCAACACCAGGCTACAGGGGCAGGTGGAGGTGAAAATGTCACTTTGAGGGTATTTGTCTCGCTCGTGAACGCCGGGCCTGTAGCTCGTACCATTGGCAGGCATTGAGTCTTTCCTGCTCCATGTATTGTGCTTTGATGTAAGGGGAAGAAAACCAGTCGCTTTATGGCCTGCTGTGTATCCTCGTGGAGCCTGGAGCGGTTGTAGCCCAGATCACCTTGACGACAGGTGATGAAATGATCGAATACCCTGGAGAATTGTTGGCGTTTATCCTCGAATACAAAATGGATATTTCAAACGGTCTCGAGTATTTGGTGCTGAAAACGCGTTGTAATGAAAATTGGTTCGCAATTATTTATTTATTATTTTGTTTATTTGCACAAGTGACAGACGAAAGTGAGACTTACTAAGCCGGAGGCCATGCACGGATGGCTACCAAACTACCAATCTCAGCTCTCCGGTCATCCCTCGGTCTACAGCACCAGTCTTCCATGGGGGTCTCCATTCAGAGTACAGGCTGCTCCACAAATTTCTCACCCACTCAGTGTCTGGGATATTTATAATTGGAATTTTTGTTTTTTTTTTCTCTCGTTCGCAGAACCTGGCTCAGGTAGCATAATCTGCTGGGGTCACATCTGTGCTGGACACCGTGGGGTCTTTAACGTCGATCAACTAATCCAGGCCAGACGGCTTCGAGGCGAGTGTGTATACCTCTATGTCCTGCCAGCCTAACCGGACTTGTGAACACCGCACTACCTGGGTGCGAGTAATATTGTTTACCTTCCAATACCTGTGCAGGTGAATGGACGAATCAAACTGATAAGTCGTGACTGGCTGAAAATTCAATTAACCAGATGCTTCCTTCGAGAGTGGCCTCGTGTGTCATGCAACGCTGCCTCTGTGACAAAGATCCTTTGTCCACCTCACAGGTCCAAATGTTATCTCATGATTGTGACGTCATCACCACTTGATTCACCTACCTATTTCGGAGGCCCAGTTAAGGGCTCCATATACTGACTTGATGGAAATGTCTTTAGCAACGGAAATAAATAATGAATCAAATGCACAAAGTGTGTGATGTGTGATGGAAATTGTCCTGTTTTGGATAATTTAATCCAATTTGGCCTCTCGGGAAGAAATAGATTAATTCCCCCCATTGTATTGAATAATGGAGGACAGCAAGTTGTTCATTTCCTCAAGAGTTGTTAATTGAAACGAGAAATTGTACAAAACGCTATTCCTCGTCCATCACCAGCCACACACATCAGCATGAGATTCTGCACTTTAAAATTTTATATTTCAAATTGATGTAAATGTGAGTAACGACCATTGCAAAGTGATTAATCCCGGGGTATCTTTGTGAGCCCACTGGTAAGTTGGGGAGTGGGAGTGAAATTTTCGTTTCTTTGAAATTAGTTCTTCCCGGGCCCAATGTCGTGCAAATATGTCCTGTTGGGTGGTGGTGATCGCGCGTGTTGCGCGTATTGTGTGCCAAAGCACTTGGGAGTCCAATTGCTCTGCAGGCAGCTTTTACCTCCATGGATGTGTTACTCTCCCTCTCTTGTTCCAAAAGATAAAATGTGTGCATTCGGGAGTGGGTAGAGGAAGACCGATGGCTGGACGTGCAGGTTTGACCTGATGTTGTCTCAAGTCGATTGTCAATTCATAATGTTATTTAACCATCCATGTTGTGAATTACTTATGTATTCTTACTCACCATTTGTCCTGTGCCCTGTGCCTGGTGTGTGTTGCCCTGTGCCTTGTGTGCCCTGTGCCTCGTGTTTGTTGGTAATGATAATGTCAAGATCTCTGACCTTGATGTCATGGATGATGCAGTCATCTTTATAGAGACTGGATATCCTTTTGGGGGGCCCTCGAAGTGCTGAATGAGGAGTCGGAGCCGCTGGGATTACGGGTTTGCTGGGTCAAAACGAAGATCCAGGCTTTCAATGACATCTTGGATGCTGCGAGCTTGTCTGTACCTGTTTGTGGTGAGGATGTTGAGGTCATGGAGAGATTCACTTACCTTGGCAGTGATGTTCATGTCTTGCTGGCTGTGAGCCAGAAGTCAATAGATGTCTGGGTCAGGCCTGGGGAGTCATGGATTCACTGGATCATGGGTTGTGGCACTTGCCGGTATCTGTACAGGAGGACGAAAAGAGGACGAGTCTTTAGGTTCTTGGTGCTTCTAGTCTTGCTCTATGGATGTGAGACTTGGGCTCTGACCAGGGATCTGAGATCACCTTACCGGATCAGATGCAGCCGAGCGACACTGCCAAGGAACGTATCGGCTAAAAGGAACGGATCATTGGGAATAAAGTCCCTGCTAGGTTTGGATATGGACCATGCTGGATCAATGAAAGAAAAGACAAAAATGAGCTGGGAACATTTCTACAAAAGGATTTATTACAGGCAGGCGAGGAAAAATATGTGGCGCAGTGAAGGTAGTTTATTGTTGTGTGTAAGTAGAGATAGAAGAAGTGTGGTGCAACAAAAAAACAAGCAACTTACAAAAGCAGGCACAGAGCACAGACTTATACCGATATATGTTCTGCAATCTTAACTTAAGCAAGGACAGGTGCCATGATGCACACACACGCACGCACGCACACACACACACAACCTGATGATGAGTTAATGAGAAGAAAAAGAGGAGATTAGGCTAACGGTCTCGTTATACCTTGCACGATTGACCGACCACGCCACCCAGTACATTTCGGGGGGATGCTCTGTTGAGCGATCCCTCCTTGATAGTTGGTGCGTTGTCTGCTTGGCTATGGTGTGGCAAAGCATCTGCTCCGATCCAGAGAATGGGCGCGACCGTCAGGCGTGAGGGAGGGACTTTGGGTGGAGCCAGCGGTGAGTGGGTAGAGCCAGTGATAAGGGGCAGGCAGAGGTGGAGTCAGGTGGGTGGGTGGAGCCAGCGACGAGGGGCAGGCGGAGACAGAGTCAGCCGGGTGGGTGGAGGCAGCGACGAGTGTGTGAAGAAGAAGACGGCGTGCAGTAGGCGCATTCAGAGACCGATCCAAAACCAGGCAAGGAAGCTGAGGATGACCACCACGATGACGACTGATGACTCTGAAGACTCTGATTACTCTCACGACTCTGGCGACTCTGATGACGATGACGACTCTCCTTTATAGACCCTGCGGTGGAGGGCGGGGCACCCCCCCCCCAAAGCGATGCGTCGTCACCCAAATCAGGCGCTTCAATTTGGCCCATTCACCACACGACCTGACCGTCATGATTGGAAGCGGCCTTACTTTACATCTGGCAAGACATTTCCGAGCTGTAGAATCGTCTCGCTCCGAGCCCCGCGATATGAATCGCCTTGCACCGAACTCCCAGGCCGTGCTGCGGCGACTGGCCGAGGGCCGCGCCAGTCCCGCATGCCCGCTCGGGCACCCCTGCATGCTGCGATTGGCGCTGATCAATGTGCTTGCTTTGTCCGTACACCATGCGGCTCAGGCGATCTGGGCCGCACAGCATGCCTCCACTTGGTGGCAGCTGCATCGGGGCGGAAGTGCGAGAGGATGTCTGCCGTCCGCGGGAGACATTGGTGGCCGCGGTGGCGAGCAAGAATCGATGGTAAGATGCCATCGTGTACCAGCGCGAAGACCCGAACAAGCATGTGCACCATGTGCGTCCCGTACAATGTGAGGATAAAATGCCATTGTAATCAGCGTGCAGACCCGAATGAAGATGTGTGCTATTCGTGCCCCATTCTGTACGATGATAAATTATCACGAGGCTGTGCGCGGGTCCGCCATTGAGCATGTGGTTATCTATCTCCATGGCGATCTTCACAGGAGGTGGTGTGCACGGTGCCGGCCCTGATCTGTGTCATGGATTGAAGGAAAGGATTGGATATAATTATTAGATGCAGAAATAGGTTGAAAAGAACGCGTCGCGTGCATCCTGTGCGGCGTTGGGCATTTATTGTTTGCTTCTACTGTCGTCCTCTGCGAAGACGCATTCTTACAGTGTAGGGTGTGGCTGCAGTTTTTACAGGTGGCCGTCTGAGTGCAGTGCCTACTTTGATTCATTTCAGGAATGAGGAAAAGAGTTCGAATGAAGATAGAGATATAATCAGACCGAACTCTGAGATCCACACACTGCACTTCCTCCCATTTGACCCATTAGACATGAGGGAAAGATCTAACTTTACGTATATTAATGAAATAACTGTCTGGGAACCACTGTATTGTTGATGCTATTGCCTTGGAGACATGTGGTTTCCAGAACCGCAACAGTATTATCGAGGGATGTGAACGGACTCTGGGGACCGGTTTGAGGCTGTTTGCGACTTGCTCAAGCTGGGAAGAGTTCTTGTGCATATGGAGAGATGAAAGAAGTTGGGGAAAAATGCACTTAACAAGACAGGAAAATGGGTCTGAAGTGATACACTAGGGATGTGAACGTCTATCTATTACAGGCATAGCGTATATCTATTCACACGGTGTACGATACGCTGAACTAAACATAAACTTAAGAATTAACTGCTGTTGCACGAAAGATTCTTTAACCCCTAGGAAACATTTCCGAAACAATGTCCAGTAAGTTCTCCTCCAACTTCACTTCCAATAATGTCGTTTCGCAATAACGTCACAAACCAATAGGGGAACATTTAAGCCTGGTGTTGCCGTCACGGTTCGGGTGGTTGTCTTAACATCTCAGGTTCTTGAGTTCAAGCCCCTGTTTAGCTGTTGAATTAACACCGGGTGGGTTGACTCAGCCTGTCATCTCTCTGAGGTCGGCAAAATGAGTACCAGCTTACTCGTAATGGGGCATTGCATCAGCAAAAAAACTGTGCCCCCAGATAATGTTGCAGCCAAACACCCACAGGCTGCATTTGAAAAAATAAAAGGTGGAACACTTTTTTTTTTTAATGCTGTTTGCAACTCGCAAACAGCCGCAAGTCGAGTCGCAAATAGCCTTTTTTAATTGGTTGTGTTTGCGTCTAACGTTGTCGGTTCCTGTCAGTGCACTTTTGAAGCCTGGTGTTGGCTTTGAAGTTAGGGTGGCGGCTTGGGATCCTCAGGTCCTGAGTTCAAGCCCCGTTGGCCGCTGAATTCATACACCAGGAGGTTGACTCAGCCTGTCATCCTTCCGAGTTCGGCAAAATGAGCACCAGTGTACTGGTAAGGGGGACACTGCATCAGCGGCATAGCTGCGTCCCAACCAATGATGCAACCACAGGCTGTACTCGAAAGAGAGAGAGAGAGTGTGCTTTTATTTTTAAATGAATTTCCACAAAACATCACAACGTAGAGGCATTGGGGGAGTTGGATTCTGCTCCATCATCCTGTTCTTCACATTAGGCTTCTCCCCCCCACCATTTTCCCTCACAGTCCACCTCCACAAGCTCCATTCATGACCATTGTTGGTGAGTGCGGTATAGTACTGCACTGCACATGACTTCACATGTTACTTTTTTGTTATGTACAGTTCCGATACAAAACTGTTCAAGCTCAGTGAAGTTGCGTGGGGAGCGTTGTGGACAGCAATCTTCAAGTCATGCCACAGATTTTCGATTGGATTTAAGTCAGAACTCTGACTGGGCCACTCCAGGACATTACAAGTATCTTTTTCTTCCTTAGCCACTCGAGGGTAGCTTAGGCTGTGTGCTTCGGGTTGTTGTCATGCTGAAAGGTGAACTTCCGTCTCAATTTCAGCTTTCTCGCAGAGGGCAGCAGTTTTCCTCTCGGATTTTTCTGTATTTTTCTCCATTCTCCATTCTATCCTGACAAGTGCCCCATTCCCTGCTGATGAAAAACATCCCCACAACATGATGTTGCCCCCAACATACTTCACAGTGGGGATGGTGTTCTTTGGGTGATGTGCTGTGTTAGGTTTGTGGCCAAAATAGCGTTTTGCATTTCAGCCAAACAGTTTCATCTTGGTTTCGTCAGACCACGAAACTTTTTGCCACACGGTTTCAGCATCTCCGAAGTGATTTTTTGCACATCTCAAACAGGACTCAAGGTGGACTTCCTTCTTGCCACACTACCATACATGCCAGACTTGTGGAGAGCTTGGGATATTTTTGTCACATGCACACAGTGACCAGTCTTTGCCATAAAGTCATGTAAGTCTTTCAAAGTTGCCATCAGCCCTTTTGGTGGCCTCTCTGATCAGTCTCCTTCTTGCTCGGTCATCCAGTTTGGAGGAACGGTCTGATCTAGGCAGGGTCTTGGTGGTACCATACGCCTTCCACTTCTTAATGATTGTCTTGACTGTGTTTCAAAAGATAATCAAGGCCTTTGTTTTGTAGTTTTAGTTTTGTATTTCAAAATATTTTTCTGAAATTTGTATAATTTGTTCTTCACTTGGAAGCTGTGTGTTAAGCAGTGTAAATAAATGTGGAAAAAGTCTGATTTAATGCAATTTAATTCCAGGCTATAAGGTAAACATGAATATTTTGAAAGGGGGTGTACGGTTTCTGCAGGCATGATAATACATTTATTTATCTATTTTGTTTGTTCGGTATTTTATTTTATGACGAGTACCTGGCATTGCCTTCCCTACTTCCACCCCAACCACTGCCTCTCACCCCTTCCCCTCCTTCCTACCACCCAACTCCCTCTCTCTGGACTCCCACCCCACCTCTTTCCCTCTCTTCAATTATATAGGTATCCAAGTTGATGTCCAAAAAAAATTGTGCTTTTTATGAAGCATTGTGTACATGGATCTACCCTCGAGGGATGGCGACAGATGGGGACTCGTGTGTTATTTTTATGTCATAAATTGTGAGAAAATGACTAAAACCTCTCGTGAGGTGCACCGTGGTAAAAAAAAAAGTGATCCTCTAAAGTTTTGGTGCAATTAACCCTGGGAGCTCAGATGACCAGGGAAAATTGCATCGTATAATGCAGAGTATGGAAAATCGCATCGCTCCAAGCTCCTAATTTGAAAATGATAGCACCTACAAAAGCGATGTATACAGCGATTCTTGGTTATGAAGATCAAGCATTCAATGATACGAGTGATGAAAGTGAAAAAAAGAAATTTTGAATGCTTTATCATACAGAAACAGTTGTGGCCTCTTCCAAGTTAAGGCATTGTTGAGCAGGCCAAAACAAAATGGCGGTTTTAGACCTCTGCGAGGTGATGGCGTGTTGATGAAGATGGTGCCCCGCCATCTTGGCCAGCTTTTTTTTTGGTTTTTGATGATGAACATCCCGTCAATTATTTTCAAAAGGGTTGTTTAAATTTACCCAAATACCCAGTTTTTATTTCATACACTCCCTTGGAGTTCCCTTTGTATGCATGCAAAGTTTTGGGCCACGAGGTTTCATGGTTTTGAAGTTATGGAAGAGACGCACTGACGCACACACTGACCTTTATTATTGTAGATCAGAATGTTGATGAATGTGATTGTACAAAAGATGCTTTTTTGATTCATTTAAGGTGTTTTTAGTGCAAAAAATTTCACCTTTGGGCACATTAAATGTTATATACATTAAATTAAATGGGGAATTTTGTCTCCAACAACGTCGTTTCCTACAACATCGCACTTTTATGGACATATGAACGATGTTGTCGGAGAACTTGCTGAATATATACGAAAAACACGGTCTGTCAAAGCATTGACAAAATTTCTTTTTTTCACTTTCATCACTCGTTTCATTGAATGCTTGATCTTCATAACCAGTCTGATCTTCATAATCAAGAATCGCTGTATACATCATTTTAAAATGAAGCCTCGGTATATGTCTCTTAATTATGTACCGTTTGAATGTCAGTTCCACCCTGACGGCACGTACGTCTGTTAATTACGTACTTTTAGAATGATTACGGACTATTAGAATATACCTTTCAAACCTTTGGACCCTTTCGACTGCTGAGACCCCTTAGACCTTCGAAGACCCTTTAGATGCCATTAGACATTTACATCCTTTGGACCTCTCTACACATTTAAACCTGAGACACTATAGACCATTAAGACCCCTTTTCTCCTTTTAAGACACTTCTGACACCTTCACCCTTTCGACCTTTTATACCATTTCGACCGCAAGAACCTTGAGACCTTCACACCCCTTAAGTTTAGACTACTTAGACCTTAACACCATTTAGACCCCTTACATCCTTCAGACATGTTAGACAACTTGGACCTTTGACGATTGAGAGCTTTAGACCACTTAGACCTTTTTACATGCTTGAGAAGTTAAACCTTTTTGACCTCTTATCCCCTAACTGCCTTTGGAATGTACCATTTAGATCTTTAGACCATCGAGAAGCTTTTAAGCGCACACCACGAAAACATCTATAGTTTTCTTGCAAAACACAGACTATACTTTTTTCAGCAAGTCATGTGCAAACTTCACCCACCCGGGGGGGGGGGGAGTACATACCTATACTGTATATATAACTGAAAAACACAGGTGTACGGTGAATTTCACCTCCATTGACTCACGTGAGTATGTCTTAATTACGTCTATAATTACTTACAAGTGGAACGAACCTTTCTGACCATTTAGACCACTAAGAACCTTACCCTTTAGTCAACTTCGACCCTTAACACCCTTTTAGACTCTTTAGATTATTACACCTTTTTCGACCCCGATAAACCCTCAGACCTTTTCGACCCCTTTATGTATGAAACGTCAAAGCTATAAACTCTAACTCTAACACAATTGGAATATACCCTGTCGACCCCTTTATATATTTTAAACCCATTTTATACATTTTAGAACTCTTTATACCTTTTCGACCATTTAGACCTTTAACACTATTAAGACCCCTTTTTATCACTAGCACCTTTAAACCCCTTGTACCCAAACTACTTTTGGAACATACTTTTTTTGACCCCTTTGAGTTAGACCTTGAGACACCTGAGACCCTGTAAACCCCTTCGACCGTTAGATGACTTTGACATTTGACTTCTTTAGACCCTAACCTCTATTGGAACATACCATTTAGACCTGAAATACTTGAGACCCCTTTAGACCTCTTTAGACTCTTGATAACGTTAAACTCATAAGACCCTTCAGACATCGCAATACCCATTCGACCCCAATATACATTTTGGACCCCTTAGACCTTTATACCCCTTCGACCATTCAGAAATTTAGATCGATTAGACCAATTGAGATGCACACCACACAAACATGTATATGGAGTCTTCTTTCAACATACAGACCATACTTTTTCAGCAAGCAATGCACAATCTCCACCCACCCAGGGATTGGATACTCTGATAATTTGAACATAATTTGCATATTGGATCACTGTATCGGTTCACCCATCAAAAGCGAGAAGCATATTGTTTTGTGGTCAAAGGGTCAATGGTCAAGGTCACATCATCAATTAGCATCCAAATTGACTTGAAGTTAGAACAGGGTTTGCATTTTGGATTGCTGAAATCTATTGTTTGAGATCAGAGGTCAAGGTCACATAAAAATCATCTATTTTCATCCTATTTACTTGTAATATGAAGAGAATTTGCATAGTTGGCCACTGAATTGGTTCACCGAAAATCAGAACGATTTATTTAGCAGTTGTGATATGTCATGGTTTCCATGACAACAATTTCACCCCATTGTAATCAAATGGGACTTTTTGTGATTTTATTTTTGCCATACCTCAATAACTTTTCAATATATCAAATTTAGACTTTTACAGTTTATTTGTACATATGTGCAGTATCTGTTTGCAAAAGTTGGTCGACATTCGTTCGTCAAAGGTCAACATCATGGCCGTTGGAAACATGGCCGCAATTAGGCTGTATTTAGAACATGTTCAGACAAATTTCAATGCTGTAAAACACATGATAGGTCAGATTTTCGAAATTGCCAAATTGCTGTTGCCATGGCAATTATTGTTTATTTGGATTCCACCTATGCATGACATCTTTCTTGTTTATTGATTTATTTGTTTTGATGTATTCAGACCAAAAAGAGACCAGTGTGTTTGTTGGTAAGATAACGTAGAGGTATGCATACTCTGCATCTGCTCTGTCTAGCCTGGATTTGAATCTTGACCAAGATCTAAACTCATCCTGGTGTTTCATAGGCAGGGTGAATCATAAATGTGTGTGCTGTCCCTCAGATGGACATCAAGTTGGAAGACCAGTCTATCAGCACCGGTCGTTAGTGGATGATAAAGATCGCTAGGTGACCTTTGCATAGAGTAGGCAGGTGTTTGCCACCATCCTGAACAAATTTCAAATTCCTGCCTTGAGAGTGGGTAACAAGTAGTGTGATCTCCTTGGACTTGGAGGTTCCTTAACACCAGGTTACACAGCTTGCTACCATGGAGTGTGGTTGCTGTCTGAGCAGCAGATTCTGCAATATAAGCAAATCGCTCAGATGGTTTACTTATTTGTGAATGGCCTTCGGATATGAAGGGCAACCAAAACACACACACACACACACACACACACACACACACACACACACACACACACACACACACACACACACACACACACACACACACACTTCCCAATTTATCAAGAAAATACTATATTAAACAGAAAATCGAATTAACCACCCAGTTTTTCTGTTAAACTTCATGTTATAAAATTTATTTTATAAAGGTCATTGTTGTGGTTTAAAGTATTTTGTGATGATTTGTAAGCAATATAAATAGTTTTTCATCCTTTTGTTGCAAAGGTTTGAATTCCTTGATGCTTTGACTTTCCCCCGTGGAATAGGAAACTCTGCCCGTGTGGATGGAAGGATCTGTTGATGGACCTTCTGGGTGCACTAATGCACGACTTTGCCATATTCGTCAAAGACTTAAAACCAATTGGGTTACTAATTCTAATGTCACATGAGCCATTATTTTTTTTCTCATTGTGACTCACAATGGGACTCAAAATGAACCAAAGAAACAAAATTGAGAATATATCAATAGAGTATTGCCAGGGTATATAGATTACAGTAGATCTGAGAACTATTGCACACGAACTCAATCACTCACAAAGAACGCTTCTGAAAAGGCTGTGGCTCAGGGGAATGAATAGACAATTCCTGATGCAGTGAGTGGGTCTCAATGTTTTTTGTCTTGGCGACCCATTTTGACATTTTGTAGATCAAAATTTCAGATAAAATATTAAAAATTGCATTTTTATAATTTAACATTCTATTTTAAAAGTAAAATTTATATCGTTATTTAATTGTGATGGAAAGCTTCTGGATATGCTGGAAAAAAATGTAATCACTTCCGAATATGATATAGAGTACAGTAGATCATCTAAAACTTCAATACAATGCACATTCAATGAACAAAATCAACTTGTGATTAAATTAGACATAAAATGTCATGGTTAAACTTTATAAAATGTCATGGTTGAACTTGATAAAATGTCATGGCAAAACTTGATAAAATGACATGATTAAACGAGGTAAAATGTCATGGTTAAACTTGATAAAATGACATGATTAAACGAGGTAAAATGTCATGGCAAAACTTGATAAAATGTCATGGTTAAACTTGATAAAATGTCATGGTTAAACTTGATAAAATGTCATGGTAAAACTTGATAAAATGACATGATTAAATGAGGTAAAATGTCATGGCAAAAATTGATAAAATGTCATGGTTAAACTTGATAAAATGTCATGGTAAAACTTGATAAAATGACATGATTAAACGAGGTAAAATGTCATGGCAAAATTGATAAAATGTCATGGTTAAACTTGATAAAATGTCATGGTAAAACTTGATAAAATGTCATGGTTAAACGAGATAAAATGACATGATTAAATTAGATAAAATGTCATGGTTAAACTTGATAAAATGTCATGGCAAAACTTGATAAAATGTCTTGATTAAACGAGATAAATGTCATTGTTAAATTGGATAAAATGTCATGGTTAAATTAGATAAAATGTCATGGTTAAACTTGATAAAATGTCATGGTAAAACTTGATAAAATGTCATGATTAAACGAGATAAATGTCATGGTCAAACTTGATAAAATGTCATTGTTAAACTCGATAAAATGTCATGGTTAAAACAGATAAAATGTCATGGTTAAACCAGATAAAATGTCATGGTTAAACGAGATAAAATGTCATGGATAAACGTGATAAAATGTCATGGTGAAACGAGATAAAATGTCGTGGTTAAACGAGATAAAATGTCATGGTGAAACGAGATAAAATGTCGTGGTTAAACGAGATAAAATGTCATGGATAAACGTGATAAAATGTCATGATTAAACGAGATAAATGTCATGGTTAAACTGGATAAAATGTCATGGTTAAATTAGATAAAATGTCATGGTTAAACTTGATAAAATGTCATGGTTAAACTTGATAAAATGTCATGGCAAAACTTGATAAAATGTCTTGATTAAACGAGATAAAATGTCATGGTTAAACTAGATAAAATGTCATGGGTAAACTTGATAAAATGTCATGGTCAAACTTGATAAAATGTCATTGTTAAACTCGATAAAATGTCATGGTTAAACCAGATAAAATGTCATGGTTAAACCAGATAAAATGTCATGGTTAAACTAGATAAAATGTCATGGTTAAACGAGATAAAATGTCATGGATAAACGTGATAAAATGTCATGGTGAAACGAGATAAAATGTCGTGGTTAAACGAGATAAAATGTCATGGATAAACGTGATAAAATGTCATTGTTAAACGAGATAAAATGTCATGGTTAAACGAGATAAAATGTCATGGATAAACGTGATAAAATGTCATGGTTAAACTAGATAAAATGTCATGATTAAACGTGATAAAATGTCATGGTTAAACTAGATAAAATGTCATGATTAAACGAGATAAAATGTCTTGGATAAACGTGATAAAATGTCATGGTGAAATGAGATAAAATGACATGAAACTAGATAAAGTATCACAGTTAAATGAGATAAAATGTCATGGTGAAACTAGATAAATAGTCATGGTTAAACTCGATAAAATGTCATGGTTAAATGAGATAAAATGACATGAAACTAGATAAAGTATCATAATTAAATGAGATAACATGTCATGGTGAAACTAGATAAATAGTCATGGTTAAACTCGATAAAATGTCATGGTTAAATGAGATAAAATGTCATGGTTAAACAAGATAAAATATCACAGTTAAACGAGATAAAATATCATAGTTGAACGAGATAAAATGTGATGGTTAAACAAGATCATAATTAATGCTCCACTGTAATCTCTATTATAATACCAAGCTTGCACACTAAAAACTCGGCTCGCCGTCTCACGATTCCTATGAAATTGATGTGGCGCTTAGCGGACATGCTGACAATGTTTGGGAAGTCTTGGCGTTCCATAGTATCACTTGCATTTTGCACAATCCATATTTTTGTCATTCCCCGTGTACGGTCTGTCGTCTGCTACCAGCTATGTTGTACTGCTATCCCGTGCAAGTGCACGGGTATCGCTAGTATATGTATGTGCATATATATATATATATATATATATATATATATATATATATATATATATATATTATTGTTACGGATCTGGAAACCATACGCATTCAACATACAGATGTCCCAAAAGTCAGTTATGTCTTTAAGTATGTGTAGTCAGATCCCCTTCCTTTTGTCTAGTGGGAGAATCAAAGGCGTGCGTTGTGATTTCTTTTTGTTATTACAAAACATTATATTATTACAAAAAAAAACTTTTTGTGATTACAAAAGGTTATTACATCGAACAAGCCACCTAACAACCATCCCATCTGCATGACCCCTCGGCCCATCACGATCCACCACCAACCAGCTGCCTTCTCGCACCCTGATATGCCAAGGCAAGATCTCCGCAGTTCTGGTTTCTCGGCTCCCACAAACGTTGTAACTCTTTCACAATGACCTTTGCAACATTGATACTGTTGCTCGACAAGTACGAACCCGCGTGGAAGAGTGGGTGGGGTTTCCCGGCAGGGGCCGAATCCCCGCCCAGGAAGGGTGAGTCCATGGGAGCCTGCCTAATCAGGGCATGGAGTGAGGTCTGTTCGAGCGAGCCCTGCCCCGTTGAGGGAGGTCCATAAATTCCCAAGCACTCTCTGAGGCGGTGGTTTTTTGGGGGTTGCTACGAAGGGGTTGTTACGAAGGTTGTTCTGAGGTTTTTGACAATTGTGGTGGTTGAGAGTCGAGTGAGGAAGAAGGGTCTTGGAGGAAGTTCT
>BROF01004767.1:31556-74346 GCA_024346535.1 Eptatretus burgeri
GACTCAGCCTGTCATCCTTCCGAGGTCGGCAAAGTGAGTACCAGTGTACTGGGCCGGTGTATACCCTGGTTAAAATAGGTGTACCATATCCCTGTGTCATAAGAGGCGACCAGGGTTGTGTCAGGAAGGGCATCCGGTGTAAAACATGTGCCAAATCACAATGCGGATCATACGGATGATCCGCTGTGGCGACCCCTAAAGGGAGCAGCTGAAAGAGGAAGAAGATATATATATATTTTTTTTACACACATACACATACACATACACATACACATACACACATGCATACGTGTGTGTGTGTGTGTGTGTGTCTCCTCCATCACTCCAAAACCATGAAACCTTACAGCATGAAATGTTTCATGCATACTAAACCAACTCAAAGGAAGTGCAGGACTGAAAATTGGGTTTTTGTGTTTATTAAAACACCCATTTTGAAGATGATTAACGGCTTCATTTAATTTTATCCTTGATTCGGCACCATCCTCGGCCACCTTGCTCTCTGGGGTCTGAAGCCGCCATGTTTTTTGCCTGCTCAACCATCCCTTGACTTGGAAGCGGCTGCAAAGATTACTTAACGATAGAGTGTTTTTTTTTCACTTTCGTCACTCATATTATCGAATGCTTGTTCAATATAGCTACGAATCTCTGTATACATCGGTTTTCTAAGTGCTATCGTTTTAAAATTAGGAGCTTGGAGCGATTTCATACTCGTATGATGCAATTTTCCACGATCTACTCTCACGGACTAATTGAAGTATATCATCGAAATATGATTTCGGCTTTGAGGATCGGTTCTCGTCCATACTAAATAAGTGTCGAAATCTGGTGTGAAAGCTGATAATGTGAAGAAATAAGGAGTCTTGTAACTAAGCCGATATGCCTATTTACTTCAAGCAAGCAAGGCTATGTTCCCTCCTCCTCCATATATATTCAAGAAAAGTGAAATTTCCAAAGTGTTAAACTGATTGTTTTCTACTGTTTGGAGAATTATATTGAGTGAACAAAAATTTAGAAACGTGCCAAAATTGATTAGCTTCATTGAGCTGGTTTCATGGGGTGCAACGGAAATAACTTAATTAATTGCAAAACAAAAATTAACCAGCAGGATCGACACGCAGGCAGCCATGCCGAAAACATAACATTACAGAACATTATCCTTGACGTCTCTCTCTCTTTCTCTCTTTCTTTCTTTCTCTCTTTCTCTCTTTCTCTCTTTCTCTCTTTCTCTCTTTCTCTCTTTCTCTCTTTTTTTTTCTTTCTCTCTCTCCTCCTCCTCTCCCCCTCCTCTCCCCCTCCTTCTTCTCTCTCTACCCCTCTCCCTCCTTGTCCTCCCTCCTCTATACTTCCCCCCATCTTTTTCCCCCCACTTGATATTTCCGTCAATGAAGCGATGGGTTGTATTTGCTGGTATGTATATAAATATTACATTGAACATTTGTCATTGAGGTATAACGTATTCAGAGTTGATGGGGTGGGGGAAGAGAAAGGAGGGGTGGGGTGGTGTATGCCATCCAAGTAGAAATCTCTGGGATGGGTTTGCAGCAATTTCAGAACTTGTGTGTTTGGCACCCTCATTTTTTATGACCTTGATAACATCAGTTGCTCTTTGAATTGTCCAAAGAGGTGTCATTCACATGAAGACAAGTCTTAGCGGAATGAGGGATGATTTTTAACTTCCCATCCTTGTTTGCTCGAGTAGTAATGGTGACATTTGCCATGTGAGGGCGACATTTGCATTACAGTGCACTGAAGTCGCACCTTGAGAGAGCACACCAGGCTATCATCTGCGTATTGCTCATCTCACTTCATTGTGTAGCAAGTCGCTGCAATATTGTGCATTGATGGTTTTTGCTGCATTAAAAAAGTCCAAATTATTGAAACCATTCAGGTCCTAAAGGCTAAAACACTATTTCTGCTAGTCCTCTGATTGATGCTTGAACCTTCAATGATTGGTAGTGGAGATCAAAATGTATCCACGTCACGTGGACTGGCTTGAACACTGCTGTGGAATTATGGACCCTGATCTCGCCAGGTGGCATAAGATCGTTTAACAAACCATCTCTGTCCCACCGGTTGTGCTCCAGGAGCTCCATTGCCATAGCCACACATGTTGCCTTTTTGTCAAATGTGAAACCCTCAGGTACGCACCCACCTTTTACTCATAGTTTTGCAATCTAAGGGAGAACGAATGAATGCATGTTTGTACACTTCCAATGCTGATATCCATTTGTTCTGCAGTTTCACGTGTCGTAATCTCGCGAAGTTCCAAACTTCGCATTTTTAGGACCACGTCCTGTTTTTGTTGTTTCAGTCACCACTACCACTACTATGAACTGCTTCCATTCTTCGATTCAGGATCCAATCAGTAGAGTAAAGATCGATCAATATATTCTTGTTTTCAAGTTCGCACTGTTTGTTAAAGTTTATTTTGGTGGTGAAGACATATATATTTTAAGTGTTGAAGGCCCCTCTGATGAGCTTGTGGAGATGCTTGCATTGTGAAGAAACGATGCGCAGGTGTACGCACACCATCACATCCATCCTGGACACAAAATGGACGATGTTCGTGCACTCGAAAGACAAAAACAACAAGAAAAAGAGCAATCACAGATTGCAGACCCTCGCCAGGACTTGTTTTGTGTGTTATGTAATTAATAAGAAACATAACTAGAACTGCCACTTTATAACTACTGGTAGTGATGACCGGGTCCCAAGACGCCCCGCTTTGATGTAATCCTGGTTCGATCGGACATCTGATCCTGACCCACGACGTTTTAAAAAAGTTATTATTCATGATTCAATTGAATTTAGAATGAGATTAAAATAAATTCAATTCAAATCAAATTGAAGACCAAATAGGTACAGTCCTGCATCAGTCGTCAGAAGAAACACAAACAAGGAAAAAGCAAAGATGAAGTCATCAGGAGGAACCTGGATAGGATTTGTGTTTCAGCTGCGACTCTACCCTCAAACCCATCCAGGCACAGCCAAGTGAGGCTTATTAAAAAAAAAGAGAACCAATATAAAAAAATTAAATAATTCTTGCTGCCAGACCATGCGTCCGATCAAGTTGGAATTTAAAACATGTATTCCCATCACGACAAGATCATAAATGTGAAGTTTCATGTCAATTGATTAAGTGGTTCGAGAGAAAATATTATTTAATATTTTTCTTAAATCCAATATGGCTGCCAAACCATGTGACCTCAGATGTTATATGTGTGAATCTTTTTTTCTTCATGGATAAGCGATCATACGAGTAATGTTTCACCTCGACCTGTTCAGCCATTTCAGATTTTTGAAGGTTAAAATTTTTTTTTAAACAGTATGGCTGCCAAATCACCTGAGTGATGACATCATCCAAATTTTTTTTTGTGGACCATTCATATGACCCTCAATTTTCATACTGATCGGATGTAGCGTTCGACATATGCAATTATGACATCATACAGAAGGCACCTATGACATCATAAAAAAATCACACTCATACCCCATGAGGAGTACTTGCGATGTGCCAAGTTTCCAATTTTTCCTTGGTGCAGTTTCAGAGATCGAGGTCCAAAGTTTCTGTTTTTCCAACATGGCTGTCACACCATGTGACCTATGACATCATAATTATCATTAAAACATTCTCCATGAGTAATCGCACCGATGGTGAAAATTTTGTCTCAATCCGACAAGCAGTTGTGGAGAAGAACACCAAAGTTCTGTACTAACACATATGTGTCCGCACAGAACTTTGGTGCTTTTCTGGAGAAAAACATCCGCACAGAGAAAAACACACGTGTGTTGCGTGTTGCACTTGTGTTTGCACATTATGCGTGACATACATATATACATGCATATTACATGTGATGTGTTGCACATGTTATATACACACATTATATGTGACGTGTCGCACATGTTGTATACATGCAAATTATACGTGAGGTTTCATACCTCTTTTATCCATGCAGATTATACGAAACATGTCGCACTTGTTATATACATGCACATGATACGTGACATTTTGCACGTTATATACATGCATATTGTGTGAGGTCGCACATGTTATATACACGCATATGTTACGTGTCGCACATGTTATATACATGCATATTGTGTGACATGTCGCACATGTTATATACACGGATGTATGTGATGTGTCACACATGTTATATACATGCATATTATATGAAATGTCGCACATGTTATATACAAGCATATATGTGATGTATCACACATGTTATATACATGCATATGTGATGTGTCACACATGTTATATACACGCATATGTGATGTGTCGCACATGTTGTATACACGGATATATGTGATGTGTTGCACATGTTATATACATGCATATTGTTATGGCTGTGGAAATTCGCAATACACCATAAAGGGTCCTGAGATCAGTTATGACGCTAAGTTTATGTGCAGATAGTTCCCTACCATTGTCTTGTGTTTGCACATTATGCGTGACATACATATAGACATGCATATTACATGTGATGTGTTGCACATGTTATATACACACATTATATGTGACATGTCGCACATGTTGTATACATGCATATGATACGTGAGGTTTTGTACATCTTATATCCATGCAGATTATACGAAACATGTCGCACTTGTTATACACATGCACATAATACGTGACATTTTGCACGTTATATACGTGCATATTGTGTGATGTCGCACATGTTATATACATGCATATTGTGTGACATGTCACACATGTTATATACACGGATGTATGTGATGTGTCACACATGTTATATACATGCATATTATATGAAATGTCGCACATATTATATACAAGCATATATGTGATGTCACACATGTTATTTACATGCATATTATATGTAATGTCGCACATGTTATATACATGGATATATGTGATGTGTCGCACATGTTATATACAAGCATATATGCGATGTGTCGCACATGTTATATTCACGCATATGTGTGATGTGTCGCACATGTTATATTCACGCATATGTGTGATGTGTCGCACATGTTATATCCACGTATATGTGTGATGTGTCACACATGTTATATAGATGCATATTATATGTAATGTCGCACATGTTATATACACGCACATGTTATATACATGCACATGTTATATACACGTATATATGTGATGTGTCGCACATGTTATATACAAGCATATTTGTGATGTGTCACACATGTTATTTACACTCATATGTGTGATGTGTCGCAAAAGTTATATACAAGCATATATGTGATTTGTCGCACATGTTATTTATACGCATATGTGTGATGTGTCGCACATGTTATATACAAGCATATATGTGATGTCACACATGTTATAGTCACACACATGTTATATACATGCATATTATATGTAATGTCACACATGTTATATACAAGCATATATGTGATGTGTCGCACATGTTGAATACATGCATATTATATGTAATGTCACACATGTTATATACCCATATATATGTGATGTCACACATGTTATATACATGCATATGTAAATGTAGCATATGTTGTATACATGTAATTTTTATGTAGTGTCACATGTTATAGACACGCATATGTGACTTGTCGCACATGTTATATACACGGATATATGTGATGTCACACATGTTATATACAAGCATATATGTGATGTCGCACATGTTATATACCTGCATATTATACGTAATGTCGCACATGTTATATACAAGCATACATGTGATGTGTCGCACATGTTATATACAAGCATACATGTGATGTGTCACACATGTTATATACACGTATATGTGTGATGTGTCGCACATGTTATATACACGCATATGTGACTTGTCGCACATGTTATATACACGTATATATGTGATGTGTCGCACATGTTATGTACATGCATGTTATATGTAATGTCACACATGTTATATACACCTATATATATATATATGACTTGTCGGACATGTTATACACACATGTATATGCCATTTCGCACATTTTATATACGTGCATATTATATGTAATGTCGCACATGTTGTATACATGCAAATGTGACTTGTCGCACATGTTATATACACGTATATATGTGATGTGTCGCACTTGTTATATACATGCATATTATATGTAATGTCGCACATGTTATACACATGCATATTATATGTAATGTCGCACATGATACATACAAGCATATATGTGATGTCGCACATGTTATATACACGCATATGTGACTTGTTGCACATGTTATATACACGGATATATGTGATGTGTCACATGTTATATACACGCCTGTGACTTGTTGCACATGCTATATACACGGATATATGTGATGTGTCGCACATGTTGTATACACGCATATTATATGTAATGTCGCACATGTTATATACACGGATATATATATATATATATATATATATATATATATATATATATATATATATATGATTTGTCGCACATTTTATATACAAGCATATATGTGATGTCGCACATGTTATATACATGCATATTATATGTAACGTGTCACATGCTACATATATGTGACGTGTCGCATGTTACCTACATGCATATTATACATAACGTGTCACACATGTTATATACATGCATATGTGACATGTAGCATATGTTATATACATGTATATTATATATGATGTGTCGCACATGTTATATACACGCATATGTGATGTGTCGCACATGTTATATACACGGATATATGTGATGTGTCACATGTTATATACACGCCTGTGACTTATTGCACATGCTATATACCCGGATATATGTGATGTGTCGTGCATGTTATATACATGCATATTATATGTAATGTCGCACATGAAATATACAAGCATATATGTGATGTCGCACATGTTGCATACAAGCATATTATATGTAATGTCGCACATGTTATATACACGGATATATATATATATATATATATATATATATATATATATATATATATATATATATATTATATACAAGCATATATGTGATGTCGCACATGTTATATACATGCATATTATATGTAACGTGTCACATGCTACATATATGTGACGTGTCGCATGTTACCTACATGCATATTATACATAACGTGTCACACATGTTATACACATGCATATGTGACATGTAGCATATGTTATATACATGTATATTATATATGATGTGTCGCACATGTTATATACACGCATATGTGATGTGTCGCACATGTTATATACACGGATATATGTGATATGTCGCACGTTATATACAAGCATATATGTGATGTCGCACATGTTATATACATGCATATTATATGTAACATGTCCCTTGTTCCATATATATGTGACGTGTCGCATGTTACATACATGCATATTATACGTAACGTGTCACACATTATATACACATATGTGACTTGTCGTACATGTTATATACACGGATATATGTGATGTGTCACACATGTTATATAATGCATATTATATGTAATGTCGCACATGTTATATACAAGCATATATGTGATGTGTTGGCCTTGTTATATACACGCATATGTGACTTGTCGCACATTTTATATACAAGCATATATGTGATGTCGCACATGTTATATACATGCATATTATACGTAACGCGTTGCATGTTACATATATATGTGACGTGTCATGTTACATACATGCATATTATACGTGACATGTCACACATGTTATATACACGCATATGTGATGTGTTGCACATGTTGTATACATGCATATTATATGTGATGTGTCGCACATGTTATATACATGCATATTATACGTAATGTCGCACATGTTATATACATGCATATTATACGTAATGTCGCACATGTTATATACAAGCATTTATGTGATGTGTCGCACATATTATATACACGGAGATATGTGATGTGTCGTACATATTATATACATGCATATTATATGTAATGTCGCACATTATATACACGGATATATGTGATGTGTCGCACATATTATATACACGGATATATGTGATGTGTCGCACATGTTATATACAAGCATATATGTGATGTGTCGCACATGTTATATACACGGATATATGTGATGTGTCGCACATGTTATATACATGCATATTATATGTAATGTGGCGCATGTTATATATAAGCATATATGTGATGTGTCGCACCTGTTTTATACATGCATATGAAACGTAACATGTCACACGTTATATACACGCATATATGTGACATGCAGCATATTATATACATGTATGTTATATGTCGTGTCGCACATGTTATATACACGCATATGTGACATGTCGCACATGTTGTATACATGCATATTATGTGTAACATATCGCACATGTTATATACACGCATATATGTGACGTGTCGCAGGTTATATACATGTATGTTATACATAACGTGGTGCACATGTTATATACATGTATGTTATACATAACGTGGTGCACATGTTATACACATGTATGTTATACATAATGTGGTGCACATGTTATATACATGCATATATGACATGCCACATGTTATATCCATGCATGTTATACGTGATGTACCACACATGTTATACACACGTTATACACGACATTATACATTTTATACACACACACACACACACACCACACACCACACACCACACACACACAGATACTTCAAGACCTGGTAAGTCTCCATTCCATTTCGTGAACCCACCCTCGTGTGGAGGTAGCATTTAACAACAGCAAATTTCACGCACACACACAAACATTTACAGCCATGACCTAAAATATTGTCACCCTTGTACTTTTTCTAATAACACAATTTTCTCCAAAAATAAGTTGAAATTAACAAAAGTATTTTGTCTCCATACGTCTTTATTTCACTGTTAATATTACAGAACCGTTGTTTTTGATTCAGAACTTCATATATCCCTTTAAATCAGAAAATATATCGATGTGACATTGACAAAATTATTGACACCCTCGACTTAATATTTGGTAGCACAGCTTTTGGACAAAATACCTGCAGTCAAGTGTTTGCTGGAGCCATGAATGAGTGTCCTACACCTCTCTACTTGTAGTTTGTTCCACTCTTTCTGTGCAAACTGCTCCAGTTCTCCCAGATTTGAAGGGTGCCTTCTCCCAACTGCTGTTTTCAGATCTCCCCACAGGAGTTCAATGGCTTTTAGATCTGAACTCATTGCTGGCCACTTCAGAACAGTCCAGCGTTTTGTCTTGACCCATTCCTGAGTACTTTTTGAAGTGTGTTTGGGGGTCATTGTCCTGCTGCAAGACCCATGACCTTCGACGGAGACCCAGCTTTCTGACACTGGGTTCAACATTGCACTCCAAAATGCCTCCGTGGTATTCTCCTGATTTCATGATACCATGCACACCTTCAAGGTACCCAGTGCAGAGGCAACACAGCAACCCCAAAACATCACTGAGCCTCCTCCATGTTTGACTGTAGGGAAGGTGTTCTTTTCTTTGCAGGCTTCGTTTTGTTTTCTGTAAACAGAGATGATGTGCTTCACAAAAATGCTCTAATTTGGTCTCATCTATCCACAGGACATTCTCCCAGAAGGATTTTGGCTTCTTCAGGTGTGTTTTGGCAAACTCCAGTCGAGCTTTCTTATGTCTCTCAATCAGCAGTAGGGTCCCCCTGGTTCTCCTACCATAGAACCCCCTTTCATTGACTTGGTGACGGGTGGTGTGAGTTGAAACTGTCGTACCTTGTGTCTGAAGGTCAGCTTGAATCTGTTTGGCAGTTGATGGAGGTCCTTTCTCCACCATTCAAATAATCCTTCACTGCAATCTTTGATCAACTTTTCTCTTGTGGCCACATCTCGGGGGGTTGGCCACAGTGCTATGTGCCTCAAACTTCCTGATAACATTGTGTACGGTGGACACAGGAACATCAAGGTCTCTGGAGATGGACTTGTAGCCTTGAGATTGTCCATGCTTGGCTACAATGTTGTGTCTGATCTCCTCAAACAATTTTCTGGTTTTCTTTCTTTTCTCCATGCTCATTGCGGTACACATAGTGACACAAAACAGCAGAGTGACTCCTTTTCTCTATTCAAGCTGGTTGAATGAGTGATTTTTATACTGCAGGCACCTGTAACTCACCGTAGGTGAGTTCATTTCCGAAGTAATGGAGAATCACCTGTTGAAATCTCATTATTTCAAACAACTGCTAAAAGGTGCTAATAATATTGTCCGGGCCATTTTAGGAGTTATGTGTGGAATAAGCTAAGGTTTAGTCATTTTTCAGCTTATTTTTGTTTTGTTCCACTACAAACCAAACAAATACATCTGTGGATCCAAAAATATTTTATGATTTCAAAAATTTTCTGAAAGAAATGGTGCATTATTTAAAAAAAATTGCAAAGGGTGCCAATATTTTTGGCCACGACAGTCTACCTGCACACACTTGTGTGTGTGTGTGTGTGTGTGTGTGTGTGTGTGTGTGTGTGTGTGTGTGTGTGTGTGTGTGTGTGTGTGTATGTGTGTGTATGTGTGTATGTGTATAAAAATATACACATACACACACTCACCTTTTAAGCTATATATCGTTTAGGTTCAAATTATGATGCAGCTATAAACTGTCACCCTGGTGTTTCATGGGCAGGGTGATTTATCAACGTATGTGTCGTCCCTCAGATGGACGTTAAAGCGGACGTCCCATCTGCCGGTATTAGTTTGTGGACATTAAAGATCCCACGGTGTCCTTTGTGAACAGTGGGCGAGCTATCGCCGGCACCATAAAAACAATTTACAAATTCCTGCTCAGAAGGCAACCCCAACTCCATTTAACAGAGTATGGTACATCAGAATAGATAATTATTTTAATTAGTCCGAGACGGATCATCTTTTAAAGGACATCCTTTGTTTTGCTCCTGCAGCGCATCATCTCAATGAGCACGATGCACAACAAAAGGCCATCAAGGGTCTTGAAATGTGACCAATAACGAGGACAGCCATTGCTTCCATTCGAGTTCCACCCCACCCACCCCCAGGTTGTGTTTTTGCTTTTGAAGGCAAATCAGTGTGGGAACTCGATCACGCCATTTCCAAGCACGTTGACGACCCTGCTGATGGGAAGACCTACCCGAGAGGTGTTTGCGAGGACCCGTTGGTGATGTAAAGGGACCAAACGGTGGGAGATGTGATGAAAACCGCAGCACAAGGCAAACACACAATCGATGAGATGAACATACGGACCCAATTTGGTTGAAAAGCATTTATAACGCACAGAGGGCTTCTGTCTTTTCTTGCTTTGTGATGTTGCAAAGCACATGCTGCGTAATAAATGCACAAAAGGAGATGGATGGGCTTTTTCGGTTTCCCTGTGCATCATCAGCATTTCAATGGCAAGCAGCAATTACACGAGTGAGGGAGATGTTCTTGGTGTCGGTGTAGTTAGCAGAATTAATCTGAATCATGATAATTGTTTTAATGAACACGATGCTGGGTTTTTCAGGGTGTTCTGCTTTGGTTCACGTTGTCAGAACGTGCTTGGGGGGGGGGGGGGTAAACGCTTCCAAGTGGACCTTTGGCCAGACCTCGATGAGATCAGACGGACTGCTGCAGACAGACATTGGGGGTGCTTTTACCTCTTGTATATGTTTTTTGTCCGTTTGTTCAAACGGTTGTGAACGTGACCCGAGGAGAGTAAAAAGGTGAAAGATGTGAAGATTTGAACGAGATTACAAACTTTAAACTACTGAAACTACCAAGGGAACTGTGACATGATGAAGGTCGTTCGAGCCATCCTGCCAGTGCCACTCTCGACAATCTTCCTGTAGATACAGAGGTGTGTGCCAGATAATCTTCCAGTAGATACAGAGGTGTGTGCCAGATAATCTTCCAGTAGATACAGAGGTGTGTGCCAGATAATCTTCCAGTAGATACAGAGGTGTGTGCCAGATAATCTTCCAGTAGATACAGAGGTGTGTGCCATGTCCAATCAGCTTGAGCGCTCGCAAAGCGGTTTAAAGCAAGCAAGCACTGCATCGAAAGGGTTGATAAGGAACGGCTGGCTTTGCAAGCGATAGCAAGCTGCTTGGTAATGGAACACACGGCTGGGTGGGACGACCGCCATCATCATTTTCCGTGTATTTTTCGGGATGATGGATGAAGAGTTGAGTTGTAATTGGGAGAAAGGTATGATACAGTTGACAAGGTGTGATGTCATATTCTCCAGAAATACGTCATAGCTTCCCTCTCCTATACCTTAATTTGTTTGCATGTCCGGTGCACTCCTCGCCTGAGCTTTCTCATGACCACATGATCGTATCATAAATGAGGACTTTGTAAACGATGGTTCAGCTAATTAATTAATTAATTTCGTATTCACCCTTTGGTTGCTGATTGCACCATTGATAAGAGTACGGTTGTGCTGCTGGTGCTGTGCCCCTTGTCGGTGAGAACAGGGAGTTGTAATTTGTTTAAGGTGCCAGCGATAGGTCACATATCCTTCGCAAAAGACACTCTGAGATCTTTAACATCCACAAAGTAACGCTATCAGACTACAGGTGTTCCTTTGAACTAACATCTGTATAATGGTACAGGCATTGATTGATCACCCTGCATGTGATACACCAGGATGGCAGTTTCGAGCTGGATCAGCATTCAAACCCAGGTTATACAGCTCAGAGGTGAGTGTGCATACCTCCAGATCATCCTGCCAGGCCTCATCATAAAATGAAAGCTTTTATTTTGGTTCTGTGGTGCAATGTTGTTTAAAAAAAAAAAACCTGCTATGGATGTAATTATACACGTGTCGAGCTTTCAAAGTAAAAAAAATGACCTTTAATGTTTCATGTGTCCCATATAAAACAGCTTGGTTTCATGTTTCATGTGTCCCATATAAAACAGATCGGTTTCATATTTCATGTGTCCCATATAAAACAGCTTGGTTTCATATTTCATGTGTCCCATATAAAACAGATTGGTTTCATGTTGCATGTGTCCCATATAAAACAGCTTGGTTTCATGTTTCATGTGTCCCATATAAAACAGATTGGTTTCATGTTTCATGTGTCCCATATAAAACAGCTTGGTTTCATGTTTCATGTATCTCATAACAAACAGATTGGTTTGATGTTTCATGTATCCCATAACAAACAGATTGGTTTCATGTTTCATGTATCCCATATAAATCAGATTGGTTTCATGTATCATGTATCTCATAACAAACAGAGTGGTTTCATGTTTCATGTATCTCATAACAAACAGATTGGTTTCATGTTTCCCATAAAAAACAGATTGGTTTCATGTATCCCATAACAAACAGGTTGGTTTCATGTTTCATGTATCCCATATAAAACAGCTCGGTTTCATGTTTCATGTGTCTCATAACAAACAGCTTGGTTTCATGTTTCATATATCCCATATAAAACAGCTCGGTTTCATGTTTCATGTGTCCCATATAAAACAGCTTCGTTTCATGTTTCATGTATCCCATATAAAACAGCTCGGTTTCATGTTTCATGTGTCCCATAAAAAACAGCTCGGTTTCATGTTTCATGTATCCCATATAAAACAGCTCGGTTTCATGTTTCATGTATCCCATATAAAACAGCTCGGTTTCATGTTTCATGTGTCCCATATAAAACAGCTCGGTTTCATGTTTCATGTGTCCCATATAAAACAGCTCTGTTTCATGTATCCCATAACAAACAGCCTGGTTTCATGTTCCATGTGTCCCATATAAAACAGCTTGGTTTCATGTTTCATGTATCCCATATAAATCAGATTGGTTTCATGTTTCCCATATAAATCAGATTGGTTTCATGTATCATGTATCTCATAACAAACAGATTGGTTTCATGTTTCATGCATCCCATATAAAACAGCTCGGTTTCATGTTTCATGTATCTCATAACAAACAGATTGGTTTCATGTTTCCCATAAAAAACAGATTGGTTTCATGTATCCCATAAAAAACAGCTGGGTTTCATTTTTCCTGTATCCCATCACAAACAGGTTGGTTTCATGTTTCATGTATCCCATATAAAACAGCTCGGTTTCATGTTTCATGTGTCTCATAACAAACAGTTTGGTTTCATGTTTCATGTATCCCATAACAAACATCTCGGTTTCATGTTTCACGTATCCCATAACAAACAGATTGGTTTCATGTTTCATGTGTCAAATAAAAAAACAGCTCGGTTTCATGTATCCCATAACAAACAGCTTGGTTTCATGTATCCCATAAAAAACAGCTTGGTTTCATGTTTCATGTATCCCATAACAAACAGCTTGGTTTCATGTTTCATGTATCCCATAAAAAACAGCTTGGTTTCATGTTTCATGTATCCCATAACAAACAGCTTGGTTTCATGTTTCATGTGTCCCATATAAAACAGCTCGGTTTCATGTATCCCATAACAAACAGCTTGGTTTCATGTATCCCATAACAAACAGCTTGGTTTCATGTATCCCATAACAAACAGCTCGGTTTCATGTATCCCATAAAAAACAGCTCGGTTTCATGTATCCCATAACAAACAGCTCGGTTTCGTGTATCCCATAAAAAACAGCTTGGTTTCATGTTTCATGTATCCCATAACAAACAGCTTGGTTTCATGTTTCATGTGTCCCATATAAAACAGTTTGGTTTCATGTTTCATGTATCCCATAACAAACAGCTCGGTTTCCTGTTTCACGTATCCCATAACAAACAGATTGGTTTCATGTTTCATGTGTCCCATAAAAAACAGCTCGGTTTCATGTATCCCATATAAAACAGATTGGTTTCATGTTTCATGTATCCCATTAAAAACAGCTTGGTTTCATGTTTCATGTATCCCATAAAAAACAGATTGGTTTCATGTTTCATGTATCCCATAAAAAACTGCTCGATTTCATGTTTCATGTATCCCATATAAAACAGCTCGATTTCATGTTTCATGTATCCCATATAAAACAGCTCGGTTTCATGTTTCATGTGTCCCATAACAAACAGCTTGGTTTCATGTTCCATGTGTCCCATATAAAACAGCTTGGTTTCATGTTTCATGTATCCCATAAAAAACTGCTCGGTTTCATGTTTCATGTGTCCCATAACAAAGAGATTGGTTTCATGTTCCATGTGTCCCATATAAAACAGCTTGGTTTCATGTTTCATGTGTCCCATAAAAAACAGTTTGGTTTCATGTTTCCCATATAAAACAGCTTCGTTTCATGTTTCATGTATCCTATATAAAACAGATTGGTTTCACATTTCAAGTATCCCATATAAAACAGCTTGGTTGTATGTCCCATAAAATATCAGACATTTAAAAAAAATTCTCACTTCCTCGTTTTGACAGCCCTATGATTATGCATTCCTGTTGTTGGCTTAATGTTTTGGGGTGGTGGGCTTGGGATCCTTGGGACTGAAGTTCAAATCCAGCTTGGCTATTGAATTAACACCAGGTTGGGTTGACTCAGCCTGTCATCCTTCTGACGTTTGCAATTGTGAGAGTAGGGTGAATATACTGATTCTGGCTCGCTTTCCCCTCTGTTAATGAATTGGGGATTCTCAGCGATTCATATTTTTTTTCCCCTAAAAGTAAACCCCCTTTTTATCCCAACCTGTTGAATTTTCTGCTGTTGAAATATCTAAAACATGTAAGTGAATGAAAATTTTAATAGCCTCCCCTTTTAACCTCGGAGCACTTTTTTCAAATAACCAATGCATATTGTTTAGCTCACTCATTGAACCTATAAAGATTTGTTCATTCTCAAATTCCTTCAATAGTTTAATTTTCTTTGCACAATAATCCCCATCTAAAATATTTAAAAATAAAACATTTGAATCTTTATATTTTTTAAGATACCCCTTTTGTGTCATTATGAAATGATATACTTCTCTTAATGCTCTTGTTTGACCACCTCCTGAGCCTCAGATTATTTTTTGCATAAGCCACGCCCACTTTTTCCTAAGCTCCGCCCACATTTCATAAGCCACACCCACTTTTCATGAGGTATTCCCCATATTCTATGCCTACTTTTCCTAAGCCCCGCCCACTTTTCATGAGGTATTTTCATATGCCACGCCCACTGTCCCTAAGCCCCGCCCACTTTTACTAAGCCCCGCCTACTCTTAGATCATTTCTAGTTAATTTCTGACTCAAAGAATTCACTAGAAAATTCTAGAATGTTATGTTTTTGAAAAATTTCCCAACGAAGGCTTGCCTGGGCTTGCCCAGGGAATTTTCAAAGAATTCTCCATTTTGAAAAAGGAAACCATAGCAACCAGTCTTTCTCAATAAAAGCTTCAAACCCAGACTCCATTTTAAACATTTTTTACTTTTACTGACAATGGAGTGCTGTGCTGGGCTTGAGTGGGATGACTTTGGAGTTCCTTGGAGTTCCACTACTTGTATGGAACGAAACCTTCAAGTTGATGAACTGGATTCAAACCTCTTATCTATTAAGGTAAGATTTTATTTTCCTATTTACAGAGTTTGATTTTAGCATATAATCATTTAATCATTAAATCACTTAATTAATACATTATTATTTTCTCTCACAGGAAATTGTATCTGAAATACAAAATGAAAATACTGCTTTTGCCACAACTTGGGGCGAAATTGTCGGTTTGGTTGAAGACATTGTGAGCGACCAAGACCCACAGAACGAGCTCGACCTTGATGACCCAACCAAAGAGTTATACCTTGGAGACCAGGAAAATCCTGAAAAAGAGTTTTTGCAACAATAGTACTCATTGTGAGTTATCAAGACAATACCACTGAACAAGTTATACCTTGATGAGCCAGAATACAAGTTTTACCTTGGAGACTCACAAATTTTGAAAAAATCAGTAAATGAGTTCTGCCTTGATGGTTTAAATAACTTCCTTGGAGACTCGGGAAAAGGGTTCTGCCAAGATGGTCCTAAATATGGAACCTACCTTGGAGACTCACAAATTTCAGACATTTTGAAAAATAGAGTTTTCCTTGATGATCCACAGTTATACTATGTGAGATCTATCACTGAAACCCATAAAAATTGGAATAATGGAGTTTTCCTTGATGATCCACAGTTATACTATGTGAGATCTATCACTGAAACCCATAAAAATTAGAAAAATGGAGTTTTTCTTGATGATCCACAGTTTTCTATGTGAGATCTATCACTGAAACCCACAATATTTCTGGAAATTGTGGTTCCACCTTGGAGTCTTGGATAGATGGTTATATTTTTGGGGACTTGAAATGTGGGTTCTGGCTTGATAACTCACAATGATAACTATATATCTTGGAAACTCAACAGGAATGTGGTTATACCTTGGAGACTTGGAAAGTTGGGTTTATTTTGGAGACTTGGAAAGTTGGGTTTATTTTGGAGACTTGAAATGTGGTTTTTACCAAGACTCTTGGGGATCTAAACCTATCGATGTAGTTCTTTGTTGGATGGTGCTTGATGAGAGCAATATCAAGAAAGTTCTTACTCCCCCTTTCTACTTTATCAAACCTGAAAGCCTTAAAAGACAGAATTGGAAGAAGAGAAAAAAAAACAAAAAATATATGTTGTTAGTTCTGGGAAGAAGATGCAGGAAGGTTCTTACTTCCCCTTTCTACTTCATCAAACCTGAAAGCTTTAAAAGACAGAATTGGAAGAAGAGAAAGAACATAAAAAATATATATTGTTGAAATACGTATTTAAAAAAAGATATTGTGTTGGGCGAGGTTTGGGTTGGGGTTGAGATTTTGAATGTGAGGGTTAGGGTTGATTATGCTCCTTGTTATATTATCTCACACACACGCACAGGCACACGCACACGCACACCAACAAATAAAAGTTAACCCTTGACTATTCAGTTGAGGATTCTGTGTTTGGGGTTCACAGATCTAAGAACGTCCCCCACTGCACACACACCAACAAACAAAAGTTAAGCCTTGACTGACTATTCAGTTGAGGATTCTGTGTTTGGGGTTCGCAGATCTAAGAACATCCCCCTTGACACACATTATATATATTTTTAAATTTAACCCTGAAAACACCTCGGACTTGGTCCTCAAGTGTCCATAATGGTGTATAGTAGAGGGAGTGAAGCGCCAACCTATTGCTCCCATGAGTATTATTTGCTTAGTTTTGTCTTTTGTAATTCCTGTGAATAAAATGAACCTAAAATCTCTTCCCCTTCTAAATCATGTACCTTATAAGTCCAAGGAACTGTATCGATTACATCAACAATTTAAAAAAGTTCATTCGTCCACCGCTTTGTATAACCCTTTTCAAAATGAGATTTCCATCTATATATTCTGACAATATCACCAACTTTGAACTGAGGCTTTTTGACATTAATCTCTTTCATATTTGTTGACGTGTGAATCGTGTCATTATACTTATCCACAATATCCTGAATAAAAGATAACCATTGTTGAGAACTGAGTTGTGTGAATTTTTTATATCGTCTCTCTTTTTTGGTATGATTAAAATGTTCAACAACAACGGCCTTCCCTTCATTAAAGGTACTGTATAATGTAATGCTGTTCTTTTTTAGAAAATTCATAAATGTCTTGTTATAAAACTATCTACCCTCATCAGTCCACAATTTTTTAGGTTTTCTCTTACTTTTATTAAATATCTGTTGAAAGGTTAACGTAAGAGTATTACCTGTTTTGCTTTTTAAAGGGACAACCCACGCGTATCTACTCCTCAAATCAATAACGGTTAAAGCATACTTGTACCCCTTATCATTATTGAGTTCAATCAAATCAGCGGACCAGATATAATCAACTTCCTTGGAATAAACCTTCCTTCTCTGAAACTTTGTGATTATTGGTTTATGTAATTCATCAGCTAATTGTTCTTCAGTCTTAATGACATCATTAGAGCCTATAAGTTTTTGGAATTTCCAAGTCCAAGTTTCAATTTAGCACTGATCATCTTCTTCATGATGAAACTATCAACTTTTTCTCTCAAGGTTGGATTTTGTATCGGAGACAAATTATACAACATTTCTCTATCGGCTTCATGCCTTTCTTCCAAAGTTGTGGTATTCCCATAATCAATATTGTGTCTCATGCAGACTTCATCAACCCTATTGATGAGGTCACTCCATGATTTAGGATTGTCTGTCTCATCTAATCTTTTATCCAAGTTTGTGCCTGGACCACTGAAAGAATACACTGGTAGATGTAATTCCTCTGGTATTCCAGTAGTTGTAAATTTACTTCCTGATAAAAACTTTTGTATATCTCCTCCATGTTTGTGTTTGGAGACAAATTGACACTTTTTTGAACCACACAACGAACATGTACCTTTTTGTATAACTCTGTTAATTTTACTTTTAAAATATCAGTTTTTAGTATTAGTTTTCTTTTTACATTTGAGACAATAACTCACTTATTTATGAGAAAAATTCCGACAGTGTGCAAAAACCTTTTTAGTTTCCAACATGCACATTTGAATCTTAATTTTTAAAACATAAAGGATCCTTAGAAATGCCTTCACTCTCTCCTCCATTTATTTAACAAAAAAAATGAAAAACATTAATTAAAGTCAATATATTGTCCTTGAAAATGTTGTCAATAGTCTTGTCGAAAATATTTCTAATAGACTTGTCAATTCTTTGTTTTCCTCCTCAGTACGTTGAGATTTATTTATTTTCTGTAATACCCCCAATCTTTTTAAAATCTCACTGGTTTCCATATTTTCATATTTATTTATTCTCTCTATTTCCTCCCTCTCCTCCTTCTCTCTCTTCTCCCTCTCCTCCTTCTCTCTTTCCTCCCTCTCCTCCTTCTCTCTTCTCTCTTTCCTCCTTCTCTTTCTTCTCCCTCTCCTCCTTCTCTCTCTTCTCCTTTTCCTCCTCTTCTCTCTCTTCTTCAACTCCTTCCTCGTCCCTCACTATCCTTGAATCACTTACACCCCATAGAATATCATACATATATTCATCGGGATTTCTTCTTATTCCTGTATCCAAAATAATTTTTTTTTACAACAGGAAACCAATAAAATTTCTTTTGAATTTCTGAAAGAGCCTTACGTTTTCTTAACTTTATAATTTTTTTATTATTTAACATTCTAAGTAAATCTAAAGTTGTCGGTTTATCAACATCAGCATAATGCCAATCTTTTATTGAAAATACCTAATTCTTATGTTGTAGAACATATTTATTAAAATACCGAATACCCTTTTATTGAAGGTATGCTTGGACACAGAAATGATAATTTTCCTGAAGCCTTCTTGCCATCATTTATGTATTAGAAAATATATGACAGAATAATATTATGACACAAAACACCTCCCCATCTTCCCAGAGTGAAATCATTTTGTATTTCCTTACTTATTAGATATAATCCTGTTTTTTCTGTTTCATGATATAAATTTGGGCAAAACCATTATAATATTTACCCTTATTAAATTATTTTATTTGTTGTTTACTAATCGTGCTTCCACAAAACTCATTCTCTGTACCAAGTGGATAACATTCTTCCTTAAGAGACTGATTTAATTGTTCCAGGTCTTCTAGGTCAATTTTAAATGACCAATTATACCCTAAATCATTCATATCATACCCCCATTGTTCTATTCTCATACAAACGATACGCCCTTCTTTATAAAAAATTTATTTTAATTCAAACTGTGAATTCTGTATGACCTGGAGATAAAATCAACACTTCTGTATCTTTGGAATACACGGCCGTTTTATTTAACGATTTATATTGTGATAAATCGATTAATCTCACCAAGTCATTCGTATCAGACGGGCTTGGATAATTTTTTTAATTTATAAGCATTTTTCATGTTAATATTTTTAGTTATATTATATTTATGTCATTCAGCCTGTGCCTTTGTGTAATAATTTGATAAATCAATATCCAGTTCTTGAGATACACTAAAGATAGAACCATCTTTACCAACATAAGTCATTTATATTAGATTAAAAATAATATAAATTTTTTTATTTTTGTTGAGTTGAAATAACACATATAGACATAATTGACCACAACACTTGGAATTTAATTCTTGGACTTGAAATGTTTGATAAACACCATTCTGTAGAATTTTATGACTTCAACAGGTGGTGGAAGACCAAAACTATCAAAATAATATTTGTCTTGACTATTAAAAATACAAACCCAATGAGAACCGTTCCCATTATTATCTTCTAAGTTCATAATAATATTCTTTGTATGTTTAGGCACGTTTATTAATTCATCTCTCATACAAATAACCACATTATGAATTTTTAATTTCTTACAATATTTGACAAGTTGTAAATTTGATGCATTCTTTCCAAATTCTTAAAACCACTCATCAATGCTCATTTATTTATTAGAAAGTTAGAATCCATTACCCCTTTTAGTTAATGTTACACCTGCTTGTGCGATAGAAGAAAGCATATTTCCAACTAACAATCTCGCTTTATCAGGCAGACTTTCAAGTTTTTCAGCAAAATCTACAATTACACCACTTCCACTAATTTGTTTCTCCAACTCTTTGTTATGTCTTTCCAATGATTTTTGAGCCCGGAGTTGAGCCTTCCTTTCATTGGCAGTTTTCACCGCTGTTGAAATACCACCCGTCAATGCTCCAACCGCTCTTAAACCAGCAAATAAATGAATTAGAAATGGGAGAAATCCTCCACTCATCTCTCTTATTGAATATTTTTTCAACATTGGTTTTGTCATTTTAATTTTAAGTGAGCCAGTGTCATTCAAGATTTTAACCTGTTCTCTTGTGAGCAAAACATCAATTCTTACTGCTCCTTTTCTCTGAATTGTATGAACGTTAATTGTCCAAGGCTTTTGATTTTGAACACAAGATGATAGTTTATGAAGATTGATTTGATTAACATCTACCCCAGTTGGTACTTTACCACTCATTTATTTAACAAAAAATTATGTGAGACTAACCATAACACCATTATCTGTATTAATCTGTAATTCTGTTTCTTCCAAAAGCAAACAATATGTATCAACTTCTTCACTCTCTCCTCTTTCAATGTATAGGGAAGTATCCACTCGATTAGACTTTATAGTTTCCTTTTGAGCGCTCAAGTCAAACGCATAGATTGTATACAAACTTTTAAATGCTGTCGTATCCAAAATAGGTTCTTTATTTCCATTACTTTCACATACCTTTTGGGAAGACTTGTATGCTTCAGCATAATCATTTTTTCCCAATTAATTTCCAATCTATCTCATGGATGAAATGTTCCATCGAGAGAAACTCGAAGTTGTTTCACCTTAGCATTATCACTCAATGCATTATTCTTATCAGTAGCAGTATCGCCAACTGGTTTTTTTTAAAATGATCCACAGATATCGTGGCTTTCCCTCCAGAACACCAAAATTCCATGTGTAAGTGGTTTGGTTTAGTTTAACGTGTTGACATCTTTTGAGGTATGATACACTGAGTGGTTTCTTTGAGTTAAGTCTTATGTTCAACATCTCTTCTGTTTTAAGATTAGGAGTATATTCACGAATATACCAACTCATTTCATCAATTACAAATTTATTCTGCTCACCAAAAGCACTACTAACACCAAAATGTAGTCTATTTTCATTATCATTCCTTTGTAGTTGAAATCTAATTTTAAGACCATACAGAACTTTATCATGGTCACAAAATCCAAATATACCTTCAAGACGAACTGCCACAGTAAAACTATTAACTGCTTTTACATCATCATTATACGCTCCTTTCCTTTGAATATATCCAGGGTCTGTGGTTGTTCCCGTTGACATATCAGGAATAAAACCTTCGACAGACCCCTTTCCCATTCTATCACTGAATGAATATCGTGTAAATTTCATCATTTCAGATACACCAGAGACATAATCAACCGCTTCAACTTCTTGTGTTCCAATGTACAAACTAACACTATCAAACATTTTCCAGAAAAAATAATTTACGAGTGTAGCGTTTGTGTTATTCCCAGCCTTAGTGAATGTAAATTTACAAAACAAGAAACTTTCGGATAGATTCAAATAAGTTTGTTGATTATATATTTCAAAACTTTTTGTACCATTTGCATTCCATTCTATTCCAGTTATTGCATTTACCTTGAAGTAATCTTTTTTAGTGGAGTTTGAGATGACAATGGTATCATCCAAATCATAGATACTATCAATTGCTTCCATACTTGTATTTATTAAGGAAAAAGATGTTAAAACTTTTGAAACCCTGACCCAAGTATTTGAATTATTTTCTGTCGTTCTTGGGGAGACAACTGAGTTTTGCCTTCCTTAATTTCTTTTATTGCTTGTAATTTATGAGATTCCTTTTGGGCATCTTTTATACTCTTTACAGCACCTGCTACATTTCCCACAGCAGAAGCAGTTGAACCAATTAGGTCTTTATGTTTAAGAATAGTTGAACTGATACCCATTAGAGTATCAATTAGCCCATCTCTCAATTGATGTCCGACACCAATTTGTCTCTTGGGTTTATAGTATCCTCTACCAAGATACATACCTTCACCCTTGTAGTATGGGGAAAGGAACATCCCATCCCCTGTAATTATTTTATATTTTCCCAACTCGTGTTTCCTCACAATCATCCCATTTATTTATTGGAAAACTTCATGTCGGTGAATTCTGATGGATATAACGTCTCCATTAAAAGAAATCATACGATTATCTTGGTCGGTTATCCTAAAATTTACTCTGTGTATGGTTTTTCCTGACACAGGGAGATAAACCAAATGTTTGGGTTCCATATTGAATTTATAACCAATTGTGGTTGAGTATGCGCTGAATGAAAATATTGTTTTTGTTTTTATTCCATTATTATAAGCACCATCAATCAAATCAAAGTGAATTAATACCGAATTTATTCCTGAGGCTATTTGAATGACATTATCACTGTAAAACGTCCCATTAGTTTCAATCTTTTTTGAGGATAAACACAATAACTCTCTAAATGAGTTATCAATTGTGAAATCAACCTTGTAGTTATTTTTAAGTTTAATCGTTGATATTGAAGTATGTTTTTGAATATCGATAACAATATTTTTTGGTTCATCACCCTGTTCTTTCATAAGACGAACAATTTCGGAAGATATTTGAGAAATCTCATATGCTCCGGATGAGACTGTTATCGTTTTGTATCCACTTTCCGGATTATAACTAAACTTGTCAATTCTCTCAGTTTTTCTTAAATAAGGTATTATAAGTTTCCATGGACAATAAAGAGGCCTCATATTCTTTTGTTGGGTCAAGTTGTAGTAGGTATGGGAATGAAGATGTGTGGCCGCTTGTTGTGAAATTAAAACTCAAGATTGTGCTTCTCATCTTATTTAATATGAGATAAAATGTCTTTATATTGATATTTATTAATTATTTCATGTTCATCAACTGGTCTAAAATGGCTGATGCTTCATTAAAACAATTGTTATTTCCAGCCTTCTTACGGCCTAACAACAATCGCAGTCTATTAACCAATTGTGATGGGTCATTTGGAAGAAAACTAACACCTGAACCAAGCCTACTTAAAGCCTGAATAATGTGTTTCTCCTTCTCATTCTTGCTACGTTTACCAGAAAGACTAACCCTATAATCAACAGAGTTCAGCAGATCAATATATACTCTATCATCATTATTTTTCATATCCAATGGTTTATCAAAATACTTTGATTCATCCCTCACAGTTGACATTTGTCTTCCATATTTTGTGAGAGGAAATATTAATCTTGGAGTTAATTTAACAGGGGGTTGAGCAGAATCCAAGAACGTTAATTCATCATTAAATATCAATACCTTTTCTTGAACAAGATGAAATATTGCTGGTTGTTCTGTTGGGATGAGTCCTGCTTTGGTTTTTGATTCCATGGAATATTCATTGTTTTGAAGAGCATTCACAATATAATCAGGGGGTCGATTAATCTCTTCCAGTTGTTGAAATAATCCTTCATCATCATATTCTAATTATCCTATATGCTCTAATTCTTACTCCATCATTTGACTGAAATCTTTTATCATTTGAAGTTTTTTCGGAGTTGATTCTATTGTGGGAACTGCGGAAACATCTATAATTTTTTCTTTGGAAATTTTTTAAAGTGGTTTAAAAATTTTCTCTTGTTTTCTTTCAAATGCTTCTTCACCCATTAGTTTCTGTCTGCATTTCTTCTTCATGTCTTCCTGTTGTTTTACAACTTTTGAAACCAACTCTTGATGTTCCTTAAATCTTCTTGCTCTTTCTTTCGCATCCATTTATTTATTGGAAAATATCATTGAATATCTCATCTTGTTTCACAACAATATATTTATATTTTTCAGTCATGTGCTTCATGTAATCCCCAAATTCCTTTTTACGACATAATGTAGAACAATTATCTCTCCAAAAATTGTTTATATCTATTGAATATAATTTGAATAAAATAAAATGTATTAGCATTGTTTCTGATGGAACGACGAGGAAGTTGAAAGTATGATTGATTAAGATAAATACAATTACAAGAGGAATGTCTCCCTCTTGTGTAGTTGCTGTCCATTACCGTTTGGTTTCTCTCATTAACACCATCATCAAAGATAACGAGGTTCTTTTTTCATTTATCCAAACCTTGGGGAGACGGTATATCATCCGTATTATCACTAAGAACACAAGTTATCGGTTTTGATTTCTCTTTACATCTCTGTGTATCACAAAATAGTTGTATTATATCTTCAATGTTGTAATCATTTCGGTTTTTTCGAAGTTGAAATAAATCGATTATATCTTCTTTTTGAAGACCAGCATTAAAACCTTGTGAGAGTAGTTGATACTCTGGTTGAAAATTTGACTTTGTGAAAATTATTAAATTATCATAATCTAAAAAGTTGGGAGTCAGGAGCATCTTCAAAAGTAAGCAGATTTTTCCGCATCCGCTTGAACCAACTATGAGACATCTTAATGAATTTGGAAGATTTTTATGATTGTTAAATTTTATTTTATTTTCCCAAATTGGTAAAAAATCATTCATTTATATATTTGGAAAACAGGTTATTTAATTTATTGTTGGCTTTTTTAGAAACTCTATATTTTATCCTAAGTTCAGGTTTAATTTCAAGATGATCCATTATTTTATTTATACAATATCGTGTGTTGATATTTCCCTGAAAATGACAATCGTGAATAATGTATAACAAGAATCCTTTGAACATTTCTCGAATATGTTCAGTTTCTTCCCTTGTAAGGAAAGGTGTGTACTTTACATCACCCTCATACTTTACATTCATTTCTCTAATCAATCTTGCAAAGTAATTCATTTTTGGTGTAAATCTAAAAGAATTATTTTCCTTTTTATATTTTTTATTATCATTAATTAGAAGATAATCACAGTATCTGCATTGTTTATAGGCTTTTGACTCTGTGTTTAATCCCACTCTTTCACATGCAGGACAATTCTCAAATTTGTCATATGGAGAATCAGAGAATTCAAGAGGTTCAAAATCTAGCATATTTATAAAGTAAAACTTGACTTAAACTAAAATTCATCTTTGGAATCATCTATAAAACTACTTTCATAACTATCATAATCACTCCCATAATCTTCAAAATCTTCAGTTGAATATTGACTCATATTTAAATCGTAGAAACAACATTACCATCTATATCTATCTACTTTTTTTCATTACCAGATTCAACTACAACATTTTTATATTAAAGGTAATTTTAAAATGATCCTTAACTACTATTGAACAAAATGTCATTTCACCTGATATATTAACATCCTTTATTTCATCAGGATTTAAATCTTTTGGGTTGTTGAAAAAAATACAAATTTCTCCTTGCATATTACAGATCGTCTTATCTTTTCTTTCTGAAGCTTCATCCATAAGGTTTTTATTTTTTGATACTTTTTCTTGTTTCATTGCTTTTTTGAGTTTTGAATATATCACCAGAAGGAGAGGAGAAACTATTGTTGGAGATACTTTAATTGATGTTCTTCCAGGTATACTAAAAGCCCTTCCACTGAATGAAATTGAAGAACTCATCTTATCCACCATAATTGTTTTTATCCAATAGTTGTTATATTTATCTTTGTTCAATTTTACATCCTTGACATATTTCTCAGTATCTTTTACAAATGAAGTGATTGATTGAAACTTGTCTTTTGTGTCTTGAAACATTGTATTTATTCAGTGAAAAAAGTTGGAGGATAAAATGGTTTTCAGCACAGATTCACCTAGAAATTAATCGAAATTTTCCTCAAGAAAATTTTCGTTTAAGCAAAGTTTTATTCTGTAAATATGGTGAATACAACTTACTGCGATGTTTGTAATCACGAATATAAATATTATAAAAAACACCGTAAAACCAACAAACACACATTTAATCTATTTTATAAAATATCTCCACTTGAGTTGAAAACAAAACATTGTGATATCTGCTCAAAGGATGTTTCGAAGAGTAGTTATAAGAAGCACCTTCAATCACAAAAACACAACAAGAATGAGTTTAAAGTAAAGGGAGACTATTATATTGAAAACACTGATGGAGCTTTTAAGAATCATATTAAAATAAGGATTTTTTCAATTTGGAGAACCCGGTCCATCATCAATAGCTGAATCAATTGAAATAGTGAAACCTGATGTTGAAAAAGTTATTAAAAAGACATTAAGAGAAATAAAAACTTTAAAGTTTTATTTGGGAGTGAAAATGAATATGAAAAGACAAGATGAAGAACAAACTCCTCATATGAGAACAGATCTTCATTTTATAACATCATTTCAAGATTTTTTGAATAGTGGGTTTTATGAAGAACTATCAAGACTAGCGGAGGATGTTGATTATACAGTGGTAGGAAGTGGATTTAATTTTTAAAAAATCATCTTTTTAGATATACACATTCTAAAATCAGACCTTCTTAAAGCTTCTTCTTATATTGAATTACCAAAAGAAATAATACTAAAGAAGGCAGTTGTTAATATTAAGAACAATGATAATAAATGTTTTCTCTGGTCTGTTCCTGCTCACTTACATCCACCAAATTGTAATTCAGAAAGAGTAAAACAATATATGAAATATGAGAATACCTTGGACATGAAATATTTTAAACTTGCAATGCCACTAACAGATATTCCTAAATTTGAGAAAAAGAATAATCTTTCTATTAATGTATATGGATTAACGGATACAAACAAAGTTCAAATATTAAAAATTTCAAACAACTATAAAAAATGAAGAAACACATTGATCTTTTATATTTTAGTGTTGGAAAGAATTCACATTATACATACATCAATAATTTATCAAGATTAATCTCTTCTCAGGTATTCAGAACAGCAAACAAAATATATCCTTGTAAGCGATGTCTTAATTCATTTCATACAACAGAACGATTAGAACAACATTCAAAATATTGTAGTAATCATACATCAGCTGTAATTACAATGCCTAAACCTGGTGAAAAGATTTCTTTTGAAGATTATAATAAATCTATCATGCACCCATTTGTGATATACGCTGATTTTGAATGTATCCTTAAAAAGATAAATACTGCTTCTCCTAATCCAAAAGAATCACATACAAATAAATATCAAAAACGTATTCCTTGTGGTTTCTGTTATTATATCAAATCATCTGTTGGAGAAAAGTATAATAAACTTGAACATTATAGTGGAAAAAAAAGCTTCACAAGAGTTTGTAAAACGATTAGAAAAGGATTGTATAAGACTAACTAAATTAATGAAAGAAACAAATGAACCGATGAAATTAACCGAAGAAGAAAAATTAGAATTTAGAAAGAACAATATCTGCCATATTTGTGAGGAGGAAATTGAGGGAGAGGTCAAAGTTAGTGATAATTGTCATCTTATTGGTAAATATAGAGGTCTCGCTCATTCCTGTTGTAATCTTAATTATAAATTTCCTTCTTTTATTTCAGTCTTTCTTCACAACAGCACCAATAATGATACACATCTATTTATAAATGAACTTTCAAAAACACCAGGGAATATTTCTGCCGTAACAAACACAAGTCAAAAGTATATTTCATTTACAAAAATGATATTCACAAAACCTTTAACTCGTATTAGGTTTCTAGATTCTTACAAGTTTCTGGAAACACCACTAGCCGACCGAGCATCAAATCTAAGCTCCACGGGCTCTTTTCAAAATCTTAATTCTTTCTTTCCAAAAGAGGAAATTCTAACTAAAAAGGAAATTCAAAGTAAAGAGGAAATTCTAATGAATGAGGAAATTAATGAAGAAATTCTAACTGAAGATGAAATTCTAATTATAAAGAAAATTCGAACAATGAATGGAATTCTAACTAAAGAGGAAATTCTGATTATCGATTAAATTCTGATTAAAGAGGAAATTCTGATTATTGATGAAATTCTGATTAAAGAGGGAATTCTAACGAGAGAGGAAATTCAAACGGAATGAAATTCAAAGTAAAGCGAAAGTTCTTACAAGTACGGGAATTTATCCTTACTAGTGCGGGCCCGTAGGTGCGGAAACGACGACTGGATTGGGGCATTTTCACCCCCCCTCACCCCTCCCCTCTCTCGCCCCTCCTCTCTCCCCCTCTCTTGTGGGTGAGGCATGCCAGTATGTGCAGCTTCGTTCCTTCGCTCTCGTAAATGATGACTGGATTGGGGCATTTTTTTCAATTAGATCGGACCAACCGTATCATAAATGGCCATAACTTGGGAAACACCTGGGAAACATACTCAGGTCCCCAGCGTCAATTGCGACGTCATATCAAGCGAAGAAGAATTGTGACGCCCCCTCTCTCTCGCCCCTCGCTCCCCCCTAGTCTCGCACCTCCTCTCTCCCCCCCACTCTCACCGTCCTCTCTCCCCCTCTCTTGAATTGTGACGCCCCCTCTCTCTCACCCCCCTCTCCCTCCCCTCTCTTGCCTCCCTCTCTCGCCCTCCTCTCTCCCCCCCTCTTCCCCCCTCCTCTCTCCCCCTCCTCCCTCTGTAAATGTATTCACAAATGTATTCACAAAAAAACAAAAAACAAATAAATAAAGAAATAAACATTAATTGTGACGTCATTCTTGATGTCATAGCACCGTGTCCTGTCATTTGTTTGGTAAATAAATGGCCATAACTTTGGCACCACTTGTCCGATTAATATCAAACCTTGAAAAGGCACATACTCAGGTCCCCAGCATCGATTGTGACGTCATACCAAACGAAGAAGAAGAATTGTGACGTCAATCGTGGGAAATAAATAAATAAACATTAATTGTGACGTCATTCGTGATGTCATAGCACCGTGTCTTGTCATTGGTCGACAGATAAATGGCCGTAACTTCAGAACCGCTCGTCCGATTGATATCAAACCTCGAAAAGGCACATCCGCGGGTCCCCAGCAATATTTCTGGCAAGTTTCAATCAGATCGGACTAGCGGTCGTCGAGAAACGGCGGTCGCATACACACACACACACACACACACACAAACACAGATTGCTGGAATTATAGATAGATGATTATCTGGATTCATTTATGAGATTTAAAGAAACACAACTTCCTTCAAAAGAAAGTTTCTATAATAACCTTTATGAAGAAGAGATAAGTGATAAGGAATATAAACACGCACAAGAAATTTGGAAAATATTTACGATAAAGAAGCTTGGAGAATTTCATGATTTGTGAATAAAAACAGATGTTTTATTGTTAGCTGATGTGTTTGAAGCTTTTAGATCACTCTGTCATAATAAAAATTGTTATGGATTAGATCCTGCCCACTATTTCACAGCTCCTGGTTTAGCTTGGAGTGCAAGGTTGAAAATGACAAAACAAGATATAGATTTAATCAGTGATGCAGATATGCTTTTGATGATTGAGAAGTCTAAGAGAGGTGGAATATCACAAGTATGTTCAAAAAGATATGCTAAAGCAAATAATAAATATCTTCCAAATTATGATAGTGAAAAAGACAGTAATTATTTGATGTATTTTGATGCTGATAATTTGTATGGATGGGCAATGTCTTAATCTCTGCCTTATGGTAAATTAGAGTGGGTGGAAGAAAAGAATTATGAAAAGGCTTTGATGAATATTATTATTTCTTCTCAAGAGGAATTGAATGAGGAAAAAGAAGGTTATTATTTTGAAGTCAACGCTCAAGGTCACAGTGAGGTGAAACATTCGATTTTTGATGGTTTGGAACAGAATCATCGTACAAACTTCTGGTTTGCGTCGCTACCTTCTCGAGAGACAGCTTTTATTATACAAGGTCAGAGGTCAAGTTGACGATTTCGTAAGTACCAGTCTATGACTGCTTGTTTGTTTGTTTGAAGGCACGATAACTCGAGAATGGAAGAAGCTACCAATGTCAAATTACACCACTGATTCAGGAGGGTGATGGCTAGTGCTGATTAGATTTTGGTCAAAATCGGTCAAAGGTCAAGGTCACAGTGAGGTCAAATATTGGATTTTTGATGGTTTGGTACAGATAACTCGAGAACGGAAGAAGCTACCTATGTCAAATTACACCACGTGATTCAGGAGGGCGATGGCTAGTGCTGATTAGATTTTGGTCAAAATCGGTCAAAGGTCAAGGTCACAGTGAGGTCAAATATTCGATTTTTGATGGTTTGGTACAGATAACTCGAGAACGGAAGAAGCTACCAATGCAAATTACACCACGTGATTCAGGAGGGTGGTGGCTAGCGCTGATTAGATTTTGGTCAAAATCGGTGAAAGGTCAAAGTCACAGTGAGGTCAAACATCCAAAACATTCGATTTTTGATGGTTTGGTACAGAATCATCGTAGAAACTTCTGGTTTGCTTCGCTACCTTCTCTCGAGACAGCTTTTATTAGACAGTCAGAGGTCAAGTTGACGATTTCGTATGTACCAGTCTTTGATTGCTTGTTTGTTACAAACAAAATCTAAAGATTTCGTAAGTATATTGATGCCTTCCGTTTCTGTTTGTTTGTTTGTTTGTTTGTAGGCACGATAACTCGAGAACGGAAGAAGCTACAAATGTCAAATTACACCACGTGATTCAGGAGGGTGATAGCTAGTGCTGATTAGATTTTGGTCAACATCAGTCAAAGGTCAAGGTCACAGTCAGGTCAAACATAATTCCGTAAATTAATGTGGAGAAATGGAGTATTTTTGCTTCGGTCGACGTTACAAGTTCGTTTTAACTTCGATTTTAATTTTGTCTTCGGTTTTTGCGATTGCTTAGGACGCTTAAAACTCGGTTGTCGAAATTCTGGTAAAAAATCGGATGTTTTGGAGACGTTTTATGATTGTATAAAAAAATATTTCACTCGTGCGTCACGGGTCGTCACATGGTGCAGTGCACTTGAGCAGAGGCGGCGTTGATCACGTAAATGTTTTGCGTGTGCGCGCTGACGGTGTTTTCAATAAAGATGGTGTTTAAACGTCATTTTTTTATCCCAATAAAGGTTATCGTCACATGCCTGACTCGCTAAGCCATCGGATTATGTAAAGATTGTTGGTGGATGGCCGAATATTACGGTTTTGTGACTTTGATAAAATAATATTAAATAATTGCGTGGAGAAATGGAGATTTTTCCTTCGGTCGACGTTATGATTTTTGGTGGTTTGGTACAGAATCATCGTAGAAACTTCTGGTTTGTGTCGCTACCTTCTCAAGAGACAGCTTTTATTAGACAAGGTCAGAGGTCAAGTTGACGATTTCGTAAGTACCAGTCTTTGACTGCTTGTTTGTTTCTTTGTCTGTTACTTGCAAAATCGAAGATTTTTCAAGTATATTGGTCAGTCGATTTTGTTATTCTGTCTGTCTGTTTGTCTCTCTGTCACCGACTGGTCACACTTCTTATCCGATCGTCATGAAACTCTACCAGGTTGTTGGGGTAGTCTCAACTGAGAAACCTATTGATTTTGACATCAAAAGTCATCTTGAGGTCAAATATCTAAAATCGTCATTTTTCATCCGATTCAGAAATCCATTCCATTTGAGACTTGAAATTTGAACATGATTTGTATATTGTCACTGAATTGGGAACCAACTATTTTGAGGTCAAAAGTTCAAAGGTCAACTCAAGGTCAAACTTCTAAAATCATAAAATTTCCTCTGAAAAATCGTCAATTTACATTTGATTAACCTGAAGATTAAGCAGCAATTGCATATTGCATCACTGAATTGGGAAAGCAACTATTTTTGAGGTAAAAAAGTCAAAGGTCAACCGAAGGTTAAACTTCCAAAATCATCAATTCTAATCTGAAAAATAATTTTCATCTGATTGACCTGATTAAGTTTGTCAATTTTAATCTTAAAGAAATGACCAATTTGATGTATCCATGGCAAGCTGTGGAGAGAGGGGTGGATTTTGCAAGTATTGTGCTCTGCACAACGTCTTTTTCTTGTTTGTCTGTCTGTCTGTCTGTCTGTCTGTCTGTTTGTTTGTTTGTTTGTTTGTTTGTCCTTACAGAACTTTCGTGTTTTTCTCCCCAACCGCTTGTCAGATTGAGATAAAATTTTCACCATTGGTGTGACTACTCATGTAGAATGGTGTAATGATAATTATGATGTCATAGGTCACGTGGTGTGGCATCCATATTGGAAAAATGGAAATACTTTGGCTCTCTGCATCTCTGAAACCGCACCAAGGAAAAATTTAAAACTTGGCACGTGGCAAGTACTCCTCCTGGGGAAAAAGTGATTTTTTTATGACGTCATAATTGCATATGTAGAATGCTATATCCGTTCAGTATGAAAATTTTTGAGGGTCATCTAGGCATAAAATGGTCCAAAATTTTTTTGGATGTCATCGGTCAAGTGATTTGGCAGCCATATTTTTTATTATTATTATTATTATTATTATTATTATTATTATTATTTTAAGCTTTTAAAATCTTCTCTGAAGTGGCTGAACAGATTGAGGCGAAACTTTAAACATATGACCGCTTATCCATGAAGAACAAAATGTTCACAGATATGACATCATAGGTCACCTGGTTTGTCAGCCATATTGGATTTATCTTAAAACCTATATAAAATCTTCTCCAGAACAGCTGGACAGATCAATGGGAAACTTCACACAAATGTTCCCCAAACCTTGAGTGGACAAGTTTAAGGAATAATTGATAGGTCACATGGTTTGGCAGCCTTATTGGATTGAAGAAAAATATTAAATAATGTTTTCTCTGGAACTACTTAATCAATCGACATGAAACTTCAAAATTATGATCCAGTAGTGATGGGGAATGCATGTTTAAAATTTCACCTTCATCGGACACGTGGTCTGGCAGCAAGAATTTTTTTGATTTGATCTGGGTTCTTTTTGGGTTTATTTATTTATCTAAAAAAGGTTCACTTGGCTGTGCTTGGATGGGTTTGAGGGTAGAAGAGTAACAGCTGAAATATGAATCCTATCCAGGTTCCTTCTGATGACTTCATCTTTGTTTTTTCCTTGTTTGAGTTCCTTCTGATTACTCCGATGCAGGACTTGTACCTATTTGGTCTTCCATTTGATATGAATTGAATTCATTTTAATCCCATTCTAAGCTGAATTGAATAATAATGAAAAAAACGTCTGGTGTCCAAACAAAGTGGGACCTCTTGATACCTTGATACAGCAAAATATTTTCAATGTGAATATGAACTCTCGCTATTCCATGCAGTAACCGCATGTACGGTATTTCATGTTATTTGCACCTCTTTGTTATTGTTACTGATCTTGATCTGATATTTTTACTTGCATTTTGATTCCTCTTTCTTTCTGATTCCTCTTTTGACTACAATGTTGGTGACATTGCTTTCTTTCCTTAAATTTGGCGATATTTGTGTTGATTCTCTTATCACCAATCTTCATTTGCTCATTCGGTGCTATAAATAAGCCCTCGTTTTAGGCAACATCATGTATCTTGTAAGACCATTAAGACTTTGTGTTCTGTTTTTGGATTTTTGATCCCTTTTGATAATGTTTGTTTTCATCCATATGGTTTTTCTTTCCTTTTGATACTCATGACGTTTTCTTCCTTAACATAACTATGCCTATTATATTTATTGTTTAATAAAAGAGTTAATGAGGCTTACTAAGAAAGGCTCCATTGGACACTGCTCTGTACTACTGGCTTGTAGAGATTTCCGGGCACCTGTAAACTTCTCATTTGTCATCGACGCCACAACCTTGGTTTATAAACTTGAAACACGATATCTGGGCATTTGAAAAGGCCTTCCTTGGCCTATGCAAATACTATGAGTATATAAATAATTTGTGACTCTTGCGACCCAAACCAGGCTCTGCCTCTTTCTCAAAGAAATAAGGAACAGTGTCTGGCACCGCATATTGCAAAACCTTCCAGTCCAGCAAATTGCGTTCTCAGGAAATGAGTATAAACTGCAACTTCTTAGACGTCATTCACTTAAGAAACTCAAACCAGACGAAGCAGTAAAATAAGACTGTATAAGTGCAGTGTTTCACAGAATACAGATGGGTACTGTTGGATTAATCTAATGTTATCCTTGTGTGGGATCGAGACGTTTTACATAACGAACGGCCATTGAGACCTTTCCCAAACTTCGGTGTCCTCCAGGTGTTTCATCCTCAACTGGCTGGGCATGAAGCGATTCACAGGTTTTTTTTACGTGTCCAGCTGATAGTGAACCTTTTTGAGGATGTTTCAGAGCATGTGCCTACAAGTTTTATGGGCATATATCAGTGATCCACCAAAAAGGATGTCAATTCTTACCTCTTTCTCAGTTCTTTTTGAGGGTACATGTATCAAGTGTGCTGGAAGGATTTTTCCATACCTGTGATACCAAACCATCTGAACCACCGCACAAGATGTTTTGGTGCGCAGAACTAAGGCAAGCGAGTCGTATTTTAATGCCAATCCCAGCTGCCCTCCAGGCATTGACAGTCGATCACAGTGTGGACTCTATAATCATATATATATATATATATATATATATATATATATATATATATATATATATATATATATATATATATATATATATATATATATATATACATTTACCAGAGCAGGCAAGGGAGGCAAATTATTCCCTCCATGAAGTTCGTTAATTAACTAGCTGTGTTTTTTTTTAACCAACGATTCTATAGCATCAGGGAAATTTGACAGACAAATCCTTAATACTGCTCCCTTCAGCTGTACAAGAGTCCAAGCCATCTGATGCCAGCCCAATGTCCTCAACACTCGACAACCACCATATCGATTACCTAACTGGTTTGGTTAAAAATTTTTAAAAATCAACACGAACACATCACTTTCACTCACAAGGATACGCACACACAATAAGGAACTTTGGTGCAGGAGGAGGACATTCGGCCCCTCATGCCTGTGCTTCATCAACTTCATTAGTATCCATCGACCATCCATGCACAAGCTACCTGTACAAGTCCTGCCAATATTCCTATACCCCTCTATCTCCAATACATTTAGTTACCCATCGAATTCCCAATTAAATCTATCCACTCTCCCACTGTCACTACCTTTCCTGTGAGACCATTCCATACATTAACCACCAGATCCCTGCTGTAAAAATGTCTGAACTCTCATCTTCTTTACCCTCAAATTTGATAGCATTCTGATTGGTCAGTTTGGAGAAGATTTATGAAGGAATTTAGATGATTTTCCCAATAATTTATCAAGTCCACAATTTTGACATACTTCCAGTCACGTGATCGGCACGACCTCCACAATTTAACACCTGGGCCCTGGCCTTGATGTTTGAACCTAAATTTGGTAGCATTCAGACTGGTGGCTCTGGAGAAGATTTTTGAAGGAATTGACTAAGTCCGCCATTTTGACATACTTAAAGTCACGTGACTGGAATGAGCTTTGCAATTCTCGTTACCAGTCAAGAGCAGAACGTTGCTACCAAATTTTTATCCGGATGGGGCCAGCGGTTTGGCCGGAGAAGTCGAAATAGGAGGCAGATGGACGGACGGACGATGCACAATGACAATACCTTATCTGGAATTCCACTTCCAGATAAGCTCGTAATGGTCGGTCTATCAAGGTCATGAACCTCGGATGAAGATGGTAAATCTATCAAGGTCATGATCTGAGTGAGGGTGAAGGCAGGTATTTGGAAGCTTGCCGTGATACTGAACTGAACTCTTATGCTTGGTTGGAAGTTGTGATTAAACTTTTGCGTAAATGCGGCAGCAATTTGGTGTCCACACCTGTGAAGTGCCATTTATGACCTCCAGCATCGGGTGTGTAGATACGTACATATTTTCCTGGAAGTCATTGGGATAACTCGGTCCTTGAATGTAACAACTTGCAACATGGAAATAAACTATTGGATTATCTTTAGTGGGCTTTATAAAGGCCAAACAAGTGCGGTGTTGGTGGCGTGCTATCAAGAAACTATGTTGGATACACAAACAGCTCCCCCATGAGCCTGGATTAAAAAAACAACTCTCCTTTGATAAGCGAATCCATGCTGTCGTGTCGTATTAAAGTGGATGGTTCCATCGCAGGTGGTGCTCGTCAATTGGTTGTGGTGCAGAAACAGGAAAGTCGCTTCAATTTGATCTGATCTCGTCTTCCAACGGAGGCTCACCGTTCACCGATATCCCACGAGGCCTACCTGTTGACCAGGAATGATGATGCCCTCTATCTCATCAATTGCTAAGTCTTTTCTCATATTGCACCACAATTCCTTCCCTTTGTTATGACATTGCAGGATCAGCTTCAATTTTTATTTCCACTTGACCCTTTTTCTCAGTTGGTATGAAAAGGTTGGAGTCTAATAACCATGCGTCTCAGAAGTAAGCATACCACCAATTGAGCCTTACTGACACTCCATCAGCTTTCCAGGCCATCTACAAATTACATACGGAAGATTGCCAAGTTTTTTGACTCCTCCTTTTCCCAGTTTTGATGGATACATCCAACTTTCTCACCTCATCATACTATGTCCTCACCTCCTTTCCCTTTTCTCCATGCACTTTGTCTCCTCCATCCATCATATTCCAATTCCTTCGTTAATTTTGCGCTTGTCACCTCCTCCCACCCGCATCTGCATATGTACTATATCGATGGACCTTTCATCGTGTTCTTAAAATTGAAAGTTGGATGTACGTACATCAAAAAACAACTTGTGCTGTTAACCTGATGTGATGTCTATGTTCTCGAAATGTAGTCGTGAAATCTATTGTTGTTCGTGTTACTAAATAATATATTGAGAGTTAAGTAATTTCCTTAATTTTGTCATGACTTCATGCCTGTTTCTGCAAGGCGCTGCAACATTCCAGTACCTTGGCGTATGGTACCACGCATTCGGTCATGACGCGTGAGGGAATGTGCCATCAGAATGCGAAGGAGTGTGCCGCCTGGGTGAGACCGAGTGGCCGGCACTCCCGCGACATTGAGTAGGCCTGTGGTTGATGCCCAGTTTGCCACTGTCTCGGTAGTAGGTCTTGCCCGTAGTGCTCGCACGCCGGTGGTTTATGAGAAAAACGAGGAGCACTTGGAGGAGTTGTCACCACAAAGCCGAGGATTGTTGTCTCTCAGCTCGGCCTTGTTACTGAGATATCCCCAGAGTGAGATTTATAGTTCATCGACAGCAAGCTCAGGGTGTGGGTGGGTGTGGGGTGTTGCTGTGCTGTAGCGGGCTTGTAACCGTTTAGAGGAAGGAGGACGATGAGACTGCGGTGGTATGAGGGGGTGCAGGGTTACAAAAGGCCACAGTTATTCTAGCCAGACATCTTGTGGTGATTGTTGTTATCACACAGTGCACTGTCTGGTTGTAAATCTGGCTGAGGCCCAGCATGTTTCACAGCCTTAATAAGAGAAGTGGATGGCATAACCTCATCAATTCAATAACTCGGAGCATATCAAATGCATTTCGTTTGCCGCGTACGCGTGTTAAACATTTGTGGCCACGTCTTGCATATCTCTCCACACTTAACCGTTTCATCCCTATGTCTGAGGTTCGTAAAGGAGCTTGTACATAAATCGTACAAAATATGGGGACATGAGGACACAATGGACAAATTGACGTGTCACGTGCGATGCAAACTCGAGGGCCGTGCGTCGTAATGGTAGAACTCGAGAGCACTACAGCCACCGGACCACACAGTTGCAAGCTAAGTTTATAAATTTTTCATCATGTGAATAGTTTTCTTGTTTCGAGTCTCACGAGTTAAAATATCCACGATACAAGGACGGAGGCTTGCAGAGAGAGAGAGAGAAAGGGACACGATTATGAAAGGCCTTTCAATGACAGCAAAGTATTTCAAACCAGGGCACAACGACCCGCTGTGATACGAAGTTTCTAATGTTCGTGGCCAGATGGAACAGAGAGTTCACTGAACGCCTCCTTGAAGGAACAGCACGTTCTGAGAATGCGGTGCCTGACACATTATGTTTAAAGACAATTGAACACACACTTTAAAGACATACCTTCATCGAGGGAGAGACGAGTGACGTTCTCTCTTCATCCGCTTACACCCCCTCATAGACCTCCATGTGAACCCCATTATGCATCCACCTCAACTTCCCCACTTACAAATTCCACTCCATCTCACCATTCACCTCCATTTCACCTCCTCAATATTTCCAGCTGTATTTACAAATGGCAGTTTGTAGTTAAGGAAAAAAGAACTGCAAACATTGACACCTGGGAAAAGGAAAAAAGTTGTTTGTCCCATCATAGCAATCCGATTTTGTTGAAGATGTAAGCAGCATTTGTTTTGGATCCATCACTTCGACGAAGGTCTGTCTTGTGATGGACGTGCTTCCAGCGTACCCCGTTTACAACGCCTTCACTGTACCTTCCGGAGACGACATTTTAAAGTCGGAACATAAATGAAGACACATTTGCTGTGTCTTGCTATCAGATACCATAAAGTAATTGCTCTTGTGATGATGCAACATCGCTCCAATTTGATGATTATTTAAAGGCTAAACCAGTTTCAGACCTTCAGTTTCACTGGAAATACTTTGGTACGTCTTCACACCAGCCATTTTGGTTCACTGAGCAGGTGACATGACCAGGAATGGGTTACGCGAGGCAATATGGCACCTGTAAAGATATAATGGTGGTACCTGTATCTGATCCCCCAAGGTGGAGAGGTCAAGGTGTGACAGTTGAGTGAGTAACTGAAGCTGCCATCTAGCTCAGCTTCGAGTGACCCATCATGCAGGCCATGCCATTGTGCAAACAAGTCTATGATAGATGTAAGCAATGTCATTGTTCTGTACATTTTGTGTTTAACTTTCAACAGACGTGTTATCTCAAACCACATCGCGGAGCAAACACTTGGGTGATCCACGGGTGCCTTTTGTCCCGTGTACAGATCAGGCGGTCGAGATGTCGGGACAACACGTGGTTTGGTCGGTCGACCCACTTGCCAGCCATTCGTCGGCTTTTGGCAGGAGCGGGCGGGAATGCAGGAGGTTCCATTCTTCAAAGTCCCACAAACACTGGGTAAGCAAAGGATTCGCAACATGGGGTCTCTTTATTTATTATTGACATACCACTTGCTTTGTTGAGCGTTAATAAAACCGACACACTTGTTCTTTCCTTGTCCTGACGTGGCTCATACTAACCGATATGGTTTTCTTTCCTATTGCCGGAACTCCTGCGGAACTGGCAGGAGGAACCAGCTCACTTCCCCAGAACCTTTTGCCAGGAAGACTTGGTTGATGCTATATTTGTCGGTCTGCTATCGGTGTAAAGATGTGGACATATTAGGGAGTAGTCGAGAAGAACACAGTAATAATGATCATTTCAAAACTTTCCTAAAATGCCATGAGCTGCCTGAGTTGTGTCCATAAACGTCTTATTAATTGATATGATCATATCCAGGATTTGCTGAACCCCAATATCCTGAGCTATACCCCAAGGTATTTATCAATGATCACAGAGTTCTTGGGTCCAGACCTTCCCCTGCCCTCTCGGTCTCTCATGAGGGTCCATTTTCACGCTTAATCTTCATCATGGAGCAAGTAAGCCTGGTGTTGGCTCAGTGGTTCGGGTGGTGGCTTGGGATCCTAGGGTCCTGAGTTCAAGCCCCGTCGGGCCACTGAATTAATACACCAGGGGGTTGACTCAGCCTGTCATCCTTCCGAGGTCGGCAAAATGAGTACCGGTTCCAGTGTGGGTACTGGTAGAGGGGCACTGTATCAGCGAAGCAGTCGCGCTTCAAGAAATGATAGCTACCCCGGCAACTAAGCTGCCATACGACCACCATGGAGCAAGTTTTGCAAGGAGGTTCCGTGTAATTAGAACAGAAGAACCCAAGATGAAGTGCATTGCATGAGGGATTAGTGTAAAGACAATTAGTACTCACCTTCTTGTAAATGTGCAGACAAAGCAAGAACAAGGCTGTATGCTTTTTTTTTAGAGCAGTATTTTGTCCTTTTTTAGTTTTTTATTACACAATTCATATGCAGCTAAACCATCGGCCTGTTCACAACGAAAAATTGAGGCAATAATTTTGAGCTTTATGTGCAGACGTTTCTCATGTGACTTTCAAGAGACCGCGGAGAGTTTGGGTTGACTTGGCCGAAGACATTGCCAGCAGGGCGTTGTGCGATGATTTGTGTGTAATCCTAGAATTCTACAAGGACAATGGGCGAGCGGGCGAGCGAAGGGTGGGGGATGGCATGCGAGTTGCCATGTTGGACGTGATCTTTGAGATGTCAAGGCCACGAAGTTGAGCTCATCAGGACTGAGGCCTGTAATTAGAGTTAAAATCTTAAAGCACTTTGCAAAGCTTGACACCAGTTTAAGTGTAAATTATCACCCACATCACAACACAATGGGAGCTTTCCACATCTTGCTTAGAAATCCTGTTAATTACTAAATTCACTCGATGCATCAAATCCCACCTGTGCTCATCTGTACTGATGTGGTTATTTATTGAGTCGATACCTTGATGTTACAGGTACATCGTGTGCTGACAAGCTTTAAAATCGCTGCAGGTTCCCCTCCCCACTCCTCAAAATTCACCTGTACCTGTTCTTGTGTCCCCTTATAAATGCTGCATTTCTATTGGTCGTTTTAGGTGGAGTTTGTATGTTCCAAGAAAACACCGCCCCCTCCCCTCATGCTCAGGCTCATGCCAGACTCGATGGGAATGGTCACGTGGACACATGAACAAACCACTCTCCTAAGGTGTTCCACCATGAATGATGATGGAATCTTAAATTTTGAACATTTTTGATGTCATACATAACATGCATACTTTTGCAAGAAAGGAAAATCATTTATCTCTTCAGACATTCATCATAAGGTGAGAGATACATTTATCTCCATACATCTGAGCTTTGTTTTTGTTTTTGTATACATCGTCAAGGCTCATGGAAGAGCTAGCACACTGAACAGATCAGAACAGGATGCAAAACAGGCATGCATGGGGTGGACAAGATGGATACAGAAAGAAACTCCAAGAATGGAAAACTGGAAAATTGGAAGGAGGAGTTATTTGGGTGAGGTTAACGAGGGTAGGAAAGATCATCGTTTTGGATTGGGGATGATCTGAGATGGTGGTAAACAGCTGTCCTGAAGGGAAGAATGAGATTGAAGAGGATGTGGAAGTTGGTTCCACAGATAGGGGGGGGGGGGGGAACAGATGAGTGGAGGTGAGCAGTGGTTCTGGATTGAGGTAGCTTCACCAGAAAAGGGTTGATGGTAGACCATGGAGGAGTAGGAGTGGGGGGGGGGGTGAGGGACAAAGCACGTGGAAAGAGCAGAGAGTGCAAGACCACAAATGAGGCGGTCAAAGACAGACAGACGGACCACTGGCCTGTCTGTTATGGCGAAGTGATCAGCCCAAAGACTCAGGAATGTATCATCCTTATCTTATTTTTTCAATGAATCTGAACACTGCATAATATATGTTAAGTATTCGAGAGATTGAAATATGTAATGTATACATTCATATACATACACATATATACATCTTTTCTTCTTCCTCTTTCGGCTTGCTCCCGTTAGGGGTCGCCACAGCGGACCAACTGTCTCCATTTTGCTCTATCCTCCACATCTTCCATTGACACTCCAACCACCCGCATGTCCGCCCTCACCGCATCC